>VCCN01006872.1:360607-370764 GCA_006491835.1 Architeuthis dux | reverse complement strand
TAACTATCTATCTACACATTTATATTTATAAATATGTGTATTCCATTGTTTCTCTATATCACGAAATCAATAAAATCTTGAACAGTATGTGTTTCAATTGGCTGAGGTACCAACTCAGTCAGTTTCCGTCTAGCAAGTTCATGATCATTCTGAATATTGATAAACAAATATCCGTGTGTATATTTTAAATGTACATACTTACACATACATTTTAACTTTACATGAAATTGTGAAAGTGATTTCCTTTTTATATAGATTCAGGTTCGTACCCGTTTCATCACATACACATTTCATTACATTGGAAAACGACACGACACAAATGAATGGCTGCTCGAACAAGGATATCGCATGATGCAATCATTTCAACTGATAACTACTGTTGTCTCTGTGTTACCACGTGACTTATATTACATCATACAATTTACGTGCACATACATTCTACCCTCTTATCCTGTGTTTGATTATCTTGGATTGTGTCATTTATGAAAGACCCTGTATTATTTCGTCTTCTACTGCTTGTCTCTTTATCTGTAATTATAATATTATATCGCCCAACTCCTCACTGTATTTGATAATACGTCGTTTGCGTTTGAACACGTTTCTTGCACAGTGGAATGTCAGCAGTTAAGTGTCGCCTTTGTAATCAATTAAGTGCATAAATAAATGAGAGACGCAATGAACAAATGAATGAATGTATAGGTTCAGAAAGGACGGTTTTTATTTGACGAGTCACCGAGTGAAATGTCAACACAGGCATGAAAAGACAAATGCATCGATTCTGCCTCAGGTACGAATCGGGCAAAAAGTCACGAACGCGTCAACACGGTACGGTGAACTCGTAAACAAATGAACAGAAAACAACGTAGTGTTATTCTTCTTCAGTGTTATGTAACCCCAAGCTCCAGTTCTCCGCATTGAGTCTGCATCTTTGAGTTCTGCTCCCAGGCAAGAGCAGTCAACATTGTAGTAATTTCCTAAGATATTACAGTTGAATATTCCGCTGAATCAAATAAATGGAGAATACTTTTATGTTTTTCCTCTAATTATTTAAATGTCTATGACAATACATCACTGATTTTAGCGGTTGGCCAAAAATAAGTTTATATCTTCCTGACAATGCGTGTCTTAAGCAAGAGAAATACATCTGGAAATAAGTTAAATGTTAAGAAAATCAGTGAGCAAGAGACTGAGAAAGAGACAATAGAATGCAAAAGCGACACAATCAATATTATTGTGAAGCCAGAATGATCGTTCGGTTTATTTAGTGGAAAAATAGTACGATTTATTTTTTTATTTTCGACAATAACTACATAGAACAGCATATTCAGTGAGCCATTCCACCATCTACCAGTTAACTGAATAATTCCAGCCAGCCAATATATGTTTTAAATATTTCTGAGCAATGAACAACTCTAGATTCCTTTTGCAGTCTTTTCTTCTTCGAAAGAATTCTGTAAAGACTGGAATAAATGGTAATCTGGTGAATATGGCACTAACATAGTTTGCCTATTCTTCACAAGGAATGCGTTCGAGCGTTATCGGAATGGTATATTATACCTTCTCTCTTAAATAATTCTGAACGTTTTTCATAGGTGTCTGCTTCAATTTGTTCCAACTGGGAGCAGTACTTGTTTGAATCATTCGATTGCTTCTCATAGCTCATATTAGAGGACTCTAGTCCACTATGTATAGCATCATATTTTCTTATGGAAACAGGATTTTTCACAGTTAGTCGTGGTTCATTTCATTCACACCACGATCTTTTGCGATCCACGTTGTTGTAAATTATCAACTTTCCATCGCTTAAAAAACGGAATATTTTCGTTATATTTTAATAGCAAATCACAACGGTAATACGATTTAGTACCTTTCTTTTTCGCTTAACCTAGGTCACACATCAAAGCGACTAACATAACCAAGCTGGTGCAAAAGATGTTAACGCTATTTTGGATATCATAAACATATACGTGTGGCAAAAAAAGATGAGACTCTTTTAAAACTGTTATATGTTGAAATAACAAGATACTACTTATTCTTCACTTCAAGATAATTATCTCCTTTATCTAAGTTTCATTGCGTTGCGGAGTGCACTCCACATGAGTTAGAAACTCATCTGGGGAAAAATTATGATATGCTAATAGAACCGAGACTGTGTATATATTGTGTTCACATGTTGCGTTACACTATACTGTACTTCTTTAGTGTGAGGCTGTTAAATCGTGTAATCAGAAGTCATAGTTTCGCTTATTGACCACCTATACAAGAGAGAAAAAGACATGGAAGAAATAATCAACATAGAAATCGAACAATATTCATCCAGATGTACTTTTAAAATGCACTTATATGACCACATCACCGTCGGAGCTTTAACGGAAATACTTATTGACTCTTCAATTTAAACGGATTAGATGTGGCTTTAATTCAATCTTTCCAACGAATTCGAATCTGATTAACGTACTTGATGTATAAGAAATTTCAAACTATGAACCCTTCCACCATCGTAAATGGGTTTGGGTCTAGTTTTGATTATGCTGTATATCTCCTGCGTCAGATAACGCTGCTTATTATAACGTTGATTGACCTCAACTCGACTACTCGACCGTGAAGCATCGTCCAGAGAGAATTCTCCATCACCAAAGAGGTTTAATCATTCACAGGTACTTCTCGATAAACCGCACTTCTTTTCGCATTTCCTAATATAAAAAGCCAGAAAAGGACAAGGCTTAACCCCGATAGAGAAGACCTTACAAACGGGAAAATCGAAGTGGACTGTACATGTCAGCAGCAGCATGAACATACATCCTATCGTCTTTCACATCCTTTACTTGCGCAGATATCCAATGGACTGCCAAAAGTTTAGTTTTAAGGAGTTGGTTAGATGAATCTTGCTTCAGTCAGAAAATCTTTGAAAAGAATTGCAGACCGGGCAATATGCAGGTGAGTTCTAAGGAGCATTGGAATACAAATACATTGAATATCGTTTGACATCTAGTTACCATTTATGTAACAGATGAATCCCATTATTGGACACATATTCAAACTCAATAATTATGAAATCATCCTTAACAGTGTCCATCGCAAATCTTCAGGAAAACAGAAATATACTTTTGTTTAATATCTCCGTAGCCTACAGATGAAAGACAGATGGTTATTATAAACTTTTCTGAATCATACACACTCTTCACGTGGAGTCATATATACGACTATAAACGCCATAAATGAAGGTTTTAAAGATCACGTTGACAAGTTAACGTTACTACTTTTAACCCCGAAACCGTTGCTATGGAAAGTAGCTGAGGATCTTTCAAGTTAAATGCCCCCCTCTTTGTAAAATTAGTATATGTATATATATATATTTCCTTCTTTCGTTAGAAAAACCGTGAAACTGAACATAAGCATTCTAGAAAGAGGTAATAGAGTACATAGATAGGGAAATGAGTGAGGCTTACAGCACTGACTGCAAAAGCAAACACATGGTCACTTCGAGGCTCTTTGAAGTAAGTTAAATGTATATTTCTTAATTTCATTGTTAGTAGTGTAAGTTATAAAAGCTTCATATATATATATGTTGTCAAGTAGCCCCCACATGAAGATATCGAACCAAAGATCATATAAGCTATAGTACAGTCAGCTAAACAACGGACCATGTGAATAATTTCAAAGTTAATTGATCTGAGACTTAATTGTTACTTTGATATCTAAAAACAAAAACGAAAGCGAAGTCGACTTATCGCAGTAGTTTTTGATTTCTTTAAGCGTCAACGAATTAATCGATTATTATTATCATTTCCATCCCAAATTGCCGATTGCAACTCATGTTTTTTACAAATGTGTTTTCACTTTTCTAACTATAATCGTTCATTAAGTCGCATTTTTATCTTTAAAAAGAAATGAATACATTAAGCAGCAATAACAATAAATATAAATCAAGATCTGCAATTGAAATGAAATGAAATGAACAAAGCAACTGATAGACTTCAAACGTACATCACATGTTTTTTTATTGTCGTTTTAAAATTGTATGCTTCATTTCAATAATTTCATTAATTCTGTTAACTATATATATCCAGACACGCCTATTTTCATCTGTCTATTGTCTTTCTGATCATATGACTATTTCCATCAATATTCCTACACATAAATTCACACTGAACCAACCTTAAATGATTAACGCAAATATGTTTTACTTTTCTAACAAATCTTGTAAGTTTAAAGTGATTTTAATTAATTCTATTTCATTTTTCTTTTAGTTTTTACTTATTTCATTCCACATTAAATGACGTATCTTTATTTGTTTTATTAGATCAAGCATAGTCGACCGTTTTTACTATTATAAATCGAGATAATCTGCAACTAAAAATGAACATGAAAGTAAAATACTAATCAAAAATTAATAATAATAATGGTTAAAATATTAATTTATTTTATAATGTCTAGAATTGAATGTTCTTTCTTTTTCATTTAATTGTTCTATACCAGAAGGATTGACCATCTTTGTTTAGATTGGAATGTTGATTGAACTAGATTATACACGTGTGTATATACGAGGGTCAGTCAAAAGATAACGCCTGTTCTAATCTAATGTTAAAGGTATTAGTCAGAATTCCTAGAGGTTTTGTTTTGCTATAAGCCACAGGGAAGATGTGTGGAGTTACCTTTTGTTTCCCTACCCATAATGCTCTTACAAAATGGGCGCCCCTCTGGACACACGTAGAAAGCAAAGAGCTGTCACAGAATTTTGTTTTTTGAAAGGAGAAAGTGATGCAAACATTCACAGGAGGTTAGTGAATGTTTATGGAAAGACTGCACTAGAAATGAAAGGGGAAAGTGACCAGATGGGAGTCATACGGTTAGAGTTTATTCTCAATGACACCACTATCAATTCTGACTTATATGTGAGCACATTCGCAAAACTCAGAGCAAGATTTCTTCGGGCTCAGCAACTTTTGAAGATGAGTGATATGCAACACGACAAAACAAGGCTTCACAGCAGCTTAAAGACCAGCCAAGCAATCACAGTTCAATTCTCGACAATCTTGCCTCATCCATCCTACATCCCTGGCCTGACTCATGGCGGGCGCAATCATTGGACAGCGGTTCTCCAATGATGATGGGATGAAAGAGGCAACTTGCACATGGCTAAGAAAGCAGCCAATAAGCTTCGATGAGGCTGATATACATACCCTCATTCAAAGGTGGAATACCACTTTTGAGAAGGAAATGTTGAGTACTACATTTGGAATCCTGGAACTGCTGTGTTCATTCTGGTATGCTTTGTGTGCTTATTAAATCTGTTGTAATTAAAGAAGAACAGGCATTACTTTTTGTTCGACCCTCGTATAAACCAGCACTGCATTGATGGTCAACATCTCTGCAGCCATATACACCGAATATTAATATATCACGAATGGCTTTGTTATCTGACTTTGATTTTCCAAAAAATGCTTTGGAACTTGTTGACGTACACTATTGATTATATCAACTCGTTTTTTATGCTTGGTAGTGGCTGAGACTAAAACAAAGTGCATGTTTGGTTATGATTATATCTGAAATGCAATCTACGATGACTAAAATGTATGCAACTACTTTATTAGTATGTTAAATATATGACATCGATATAATCATCACCAATGTTACTTACTTTCTAGAAGTGGAGTCAACTACTGTTTTGTAATCATTTATGAATTTTCACACTAGTAGAGTCTGGTCAATCTCGCTAGGGGTCAAGTGGCTGTAAGTTTTCAAAACTCAGAAATATCTCCTCAGTATTTTTGCCGATGTCAACGATGCTGCTATCCGATTCTGTAAAGGAGAGTCCTATCCTGGAGATTTCTTACTTTTATCCTGGCTTCTGTCGCTCGATACAAACGTTGAGCCAGCGTTTTGAATATTGTTTAAAATGCAGCAAGTAGATTTTAGCGGCCATAGAATCTTTTTTTCGGCTTTTAGTCTAATGATTTCTGTGAGCGATTGCCAACATTATTAACAGAGGAATACAACTTCAGTCGTATTCTAATGGAATACACTCGTTTAATAGAAGAGTAAATCATTGCTGATCATTCTCAGTATGCTGTTAAGATTCGAAACAGTGTCTAAATACCATGCAGGCATTGCTCTTCCTGTATGATTCCAGTTTATTGCATAATTTATATTAATGCATGATTCCTGTAGTTGTAATGTTGCCTTAGGTATCGAAAGTAGTTTTACAACATGACTGAGAAGAGGCAAGAACAGTGCTGTACTAAAAGAACCCCAACATGACATCTTGCCTATTTCGTCTGCATTAACTTAATACACGAACGTAACTGAAAACATGAACTAACGCAGTTTTATTATTAATATTGTGTCACAATACTTCATCCAAGAATAAGAATAATTTGAAGATGGACTGAAATATACGGACAATTATTTAACCTTTGCTTCTATACAGGATGTTTTATTTCCAAAAATAGTTTTATTAATTTTATGCCGCATATAAAAATGATGTCAACTGCAATAATATCAAGGCTGATGCTCTTTCTTTCTTCATCATTTTACACTGCAATACAATTCAGCAGCACAGAAACATGAATATTACAAGCTGCCTCTTTATTGCTGACTTTAGTTTATTCTGTTACGCCCCCGTCTAAGCAGCAATCCAAATAGATCAGTGCCTAGTTGCCAAATAACTTAAGTACTTAAGTATGGAATATTAAAATTAACGATTTGTAAAGAAATATGTAGCCTCATGTTTTTTGTAAGCATGAATGGGGTAATCATTGTTTTGATTAGCAAACGTATAATGTTACCACTTTAACAGCAGAACAATGGATTAATAATTGAACACATCTAGTTTAAGGTAATCCATATATTTTTTTAAAGATTCATATTACTTTTCGTTCTTACTATTCTCTTTGTCTTTCTTCTTTGTTTGTTTCTTTTTCTTTTCTTTTTTTGCTTCTGCGTGTCGTTGATTTATTTATTTAGTCTGTAACTTTTACTATTTCATTTCTAGTCTTTCTGTTCTCCTCCATTAACCTGCTCATCAATATATGTCATCCTCTTTTAACGTGTTTGCCTATATTTAATATTTCTTAATTTTTCTTTGCTTGTTTTTAATTTTCTGTACTTTTTGTCATCTTTCTAAGAAAATTATTCTGGATATTTTCCTTCATTTATTTCTTTCCTGTCCCTTCGTTACGCTCGTATCGTTTGTATTTCATTGATTCATTCAAACTTTCTTTCATATATCTCTTCATTCTCTCTCTCACTCTCTACCTCTCTATATATACCCCCTTCCCCTCTCTCTCTCTCTCTCTCTCTCTCTCTCTCTCTATTCCTCTCTCTGTTGTGACGTCTTCATTTCTTCTCTCAGGTGATTTCCTCGCCTACAGAAATCAGACGAACAGAAATAACGTAAAAAAGAGAAATGCCCTTCCCTTCTCATATTTCCCATATAGCGCCTTCTTTTCTTTCCCCGCCTTCCTCATTACGTGCTAATTTGGCTGATTGTAATCAGTGAACTTTAACGTCTTTTAATTCATGATCATCAGAAAGCAAATTAAATTGACCTTTCCATTCTGGGAACTTGAACGAAACATGTAAACACAATCCATAGATATAATTCATTAACGTTACTTACATTGCAAAACTATCAAACAATAATTTCAACTCACACTTAACAGCGTGTCTTCCACTTACAAGTACATATAAGATTATGTGATTATTGAAATGGCACCAATGGAATAGAAACATCGTCTTTGATAAACGTGCCACGTGACAATATGTTACGTGCGTAGTTTATGAAACATCATCACATTCATAAGAATATTGAGAGATGTATAGCTGAAGACATGATGGACGAGAGTCGTTTGTATCTGTATTTGTATATAATGAGTACCTGCATACAATAACAATATCGTAACATTAATGTCAAGATAGAACAATACTGTGCAAACGTTACCCGTGTTTGTTATTCTTTTTCTCAAACACAAGAAATCTAAACATTCCTAGAATTAAGGAACAGTTCATATTAGGCAAACGTGATTTTAGCCTTTCACAGTGCAATACCACATGCCACTTTGGGCAGCACTGAAATCTTCATGCGCTGTTGCTGCAAACTAATCTCCGACACAAGTATTGCGAAAATATTAAAAAAAACGTGCCGTTACAATGTATATGTCATTAGAATGAGTGCCGTTAATACGAGAGTTTGCTATAACAACTATTTTAATTACTTCAGCTTTCAAATTCGACTACCATTTCTTAATTGCTTTCTATTTATAAGTCGACTAATATACATTAATGTAAAATCAACATTAATATATTCTCTTATTTTTCAGTCCCTCAGATAAATTGAAAAACCTATCAAATAGGTACAGCGTAGCTAGACCGGGGCTAGTTGGTACATTTTTCACTTAGATGGCTTTAACTTCCTATGAAATTAATTCATTAAAACGCAAATGTAACCAACAGTTACTATGGAAAAAAGACTTCCTTTGGATGGGTCGTCTAAATCTGAAACCGTAGTTAGGTTTGTAGGTACAGATGTGATGAATATATTGTTACAATTGAGAAATAAAAATGTTTAAACCAGACTGAAGTATTAACATTAATATAACATGTATTTGCGTAAGTAAGATTTTAGGAATGTAATGGCCCCCTGGTAGGACACGTGGAATCATACGTGAGTGGACCTCAATGATACATTGTAATAAAGTGGAAGATGGTAGAAAAACAATAAGAAAAGAATGACGACACTAAACCCAATAAAATGATACCAAAACAACATCAGTTGCAAATATTAACTGTAAGGAAATACACTCTGTTTGTTTGTGTGTGTTCGCACGTTTTGGGGCGTACATGACCAAAGGCCCATATAATATTACCGGGGCTGAAAAGTGGGTCAAGCACCGACAATGTCGGAACAAAAGAAAAGGCATTCAACCAACCAGCGTGGTTCTAAGGATTGCCGTGATTTTCAAATCGCGGGCAGTTTTAGAATCAGTCAAGACCCGAATCCCACGAGCGACGGGTTGGACGAGAGTGGGCTTGGCTCCCGTGCCCGTTATGAGTGAGGGAAGAGTGATTCAGCAAAGTGGCCACTCGTTTAGAATTATAAATGAAGCAGAGTTCTATGCCTCAAAGTGATCCGCGAACCGGCCCGGAATCAAAGCTATCGACGGGAATAAAGCGAACCCAGATTTTAAAATGAAAATACTGAATGTTGTCCTTTTACTCACCCGCCACGTGGGCGAGCCCTTTCTCCGAACTTATGTTCTCCACAGAATGTTCGCTCCCGTAAATGTACAGCCCTGGGACGTGACGTCTTCTCTCTCATCGGCGAGAAGAAAACTGCCGGCATTATCCAACATAACCAACAAAGGGCAATTGATTAATTTGATTCCTTGTGTTAGACAACACATAGTCAACTTCAGAATCATCAGATGTACAGTTTTGACAAACAACATAATGCCTGTTGTTTTCTGAAACGCACTCAGCATGCGCCCACATTTGACAGGATGTGCACTTTACCCAATTCTCACCTGGCCTTGAATTGGAATAAGGTTCTACGCACACCAAACAAAGGTTTCATCATATATGGACTCATCAGTTTTATTGGTTTTTCCTTTGTTTTTGATTCTGGAAACCTTCTTAGTTTTCTTTTTTCTCTGAATACATTTTGAAATTTGTTTTGTTATTTTTCAGGCTTTTGATTTTCCTCTGCCTCAATTGCATATGATTACAGCGTACCAAGCAGCCCAACTTACAATGTACCAATCATCTCCAAGCAAATCGTTTTGTTTACATTTTATTCCAAGAAAAGTGTCTGATAAAATCTGCTTGAAATGTAGTATATATATATATATTGTTTATTGCCACTTCTCATAAACGTAGTCTGCACTATCATCAACCGCACATTACAAAATGAATTACGTAAACGTTTGTCAATGTGAACTAATTACTTAACATGCAAAACTATTCATGCTTACAGCACATGTGACTCACACTTAGTAGAGAAATTACGGATATGTGTATGCTCAAAATGAAGCTTTCAGTGGCGCAATTATGGGGTGTAAACACAACTTAAAACAAGTGCTCCAACCTGCCATATATGTCAACCAGATAGGGAATTGAATCCAAGCAAGACGATATTTCATTTTCCAGGATAAATAGTT
>VCCN01006872.1:290584-301891 GCA_006491835.1 Architeuthis dux | reverse complement strand
TAAGTATTTGAACAGACAACCATTTTGCTTCTAATCGCCTGAGTTTTGAGTGTTAAAAACAGGAACATTACGCGAGTTGCCAAACTAGTAAGTTAATTTTGATCACCGTTGCTCAAAATCCATAATAGCCTCAGCAATCTCAGCGAATAAGAACAGGTGTTGAAGCTTGTTCAAATGATTATGACGAATACGTTTTACGTATACATTAAAAAAATGATTGCTCATACTCATATTTGAACAATCTGTAAATGGCTGTAAATGTGTAACTATAGAATATGGGAAGTGCGTTCTTTTCTTTTAATCGAATATTACGTTTAGAAATTATTCCATATGTATCAATTTCCCTTGGTATTGACTTCTCCTTGTGTTGTGTTGATTAACCTGCTTCCTTAAAATGAATATTGTTTGTTATAAAGAAAGGAGCAAAGAGCTTCCCTTCTTCTATATGCATAGTTCGTTTTCCTCCAGCGCTTATGCCGATAGTCACTATTAGAATACAGAAAAGGTTAGCTTTTAGATATTCAATGGTAAAAACGCATTTCAGTTCTAGTTCGTATGAACAGAAATATGACGTACAAATATCAACACATCGTTTCTGTTTCAAACAAAAAGATTGGACATCTTTCGAATCAAGATAAAATAAAGGAAAAAATCAGAAATCAGCTACTGAAGCTTCGACAGGACTAGTTAGCCTGGAGATCTGCTCAAGCAAAACAAGGGCGAAAGAAACAGATGGACGAAAATTAAAAGGTGGACGACCTCGCGGCCGTTGGTTCGAGGGTGTGGCATTGAAACACCCCTGTCCGCCACATAGGGGACCCACCAAGCCATCGACCGTCGTCTCCAACACCCGCACAGAACCTCACAAGTGGAAGATGAAATAAAAAATCTTTAAAATAATTTCGAATATTTTTGCTAACACTTTAACTGCTGACATTATCATCGTCAGTGACACAATGTTTTTTTTATTACTGTTAGCATCAATAGAAATGAATGAATCTTTCGATGTTATCTCACACTACTACTATTACACATTTATTTTCTCACTTCATTTGCCAAGCTTTCTGTCGCTAACACTTTTGCAAGATTATTTTTTATATATCATTTTTATTAATCGCTGTTTGCTGGAATTCCTTCAGTAATCAAACAGTCTTGCATATCTGAAGCATTTCTCCACTAAATGTGTCAGTTTCTTTCTGTCGTAGTTGTGTGTTCATTTCTCAACCTTGACATTCGTGTGATATTTTGAATATTGTTGAAATGACTTTACTATTTAGACGCGTTATGTACAGTGTTTGTTTACAAGGGGAAATCTATTAAACAACTCTAAAGATTTATAGGTAAAGAAACTGCGTTGAGAAGGTGCAAAAGTGTTCTTCCACATTTTCCTTTTAGACGTAATATGCTATTCTGTTAAATTTGCAAACAATAGTTGAATAAATATGGTGGCAGATTGCTCAAGCGTCCCAGGGGTAGTAAACACCTCATGACACGGAAGTGACAGTCTACAAATCTATACTATTGCCCACCTGACTTATGTTGTGCCGAATACTGGGTCGTATACCAGCGTCATCTACACCTTATTGAGCGTTAATCACAAACAACGATATCTCCAAGACAGCTAGGGCCACAGGAATCGAGGCCATGTTGTGAAAGCCCCACCTGCGGTAGCCAGGCCACTTGACGAAGATGGAGGACCATCGGTTGCCAAAGATCCTTTCTAGACAACTGGTCCATGACCAGCGGGGGGCGGGGCCCCACCAAAAAGATATAGGGACTTTCTGAAAAGCACCCTTATTTCCTGCTGCATTGGCCCCAGCCAGTGGACAAGAGAGGCAGCCGACAGAAATGCATGACAACACAAGGTCTACCAAGCAACCTCCCGTGTCATCAGACATAATGTATGTAGGTTTTCAAACAAGAGCCGTCGGTAAACTTATCATCATCAAAATATCATTAAAGCATATAGACATGTATATGAGTATACACATAACACACATTCATGAGGAAATACATAATCAAACAAATGCAATCATGAGCAAAACAATTAACAAATGGAACAAATAGATTAATTTCGAAGAAATATCAAAATGAGGAAGGAGACAGAATTCCAAAGCAACGCTATACGAAGGAGCAAACTGACAGGTTAACAGGATAGACGCAAATGCTTCGAAAAATTCAATCACAGGTTCACAAACGGGAACTTTCATGGCGCATGGTACCACGAACGACTCAAGTTTGTTAATCGAATATTGAATAATTACATTTATCATTGTTTGAGTTACACATATGGCATGTTTCCGATCGAGCACGGTCAACGCCATTCACTTTTTCTTCAACGCTTAAACTCGCATAATATGTTTCTGCTTTTGGAAACGTCATGATCCGTACACTAGAATCGTATATGCCCACAGTAGAAACTAATGCCAACACCCATATATAACTCGGAGTAACAAAAACAACAATCATAGAAAACAGTACAGGGAGAAACAATTCCCCGATAAATACAGAGGCAAAACGATTAATAACGCATTTGTTGCCACTACTTCATACTCAAAAGATGAATAATGTACGATCGGCAGTAAAAAAAACACTCTTCGGACTACACACTTTTTCCCGCTTATTTCGTGGAACATTTGCAGAGGGTAGCGCGCAAATCATCCAAGCAAATATATTCCGATGTTATCATCAGAAAGGCCGAGGTTTAAATGGTATTGAAACCTTTGTTTCCAACATGAGAACAATTATTTAATGTGTATTGGGCATTTCAAAACATTACATGTTATTTGTTCATAGCAATGTACGCTTTGAACATTGGCGAATTTATCATAAAAAATGGAAAATATTTCACTTTGTTTTTCAAATTCATGATAACCCAAACATGTAGAATATCAAAGAAAATATATTTAGATCTTTTGTGTGAGCTTTAAGATCTTGAAAGGAGTGGGCAACCTTTATAAAACAAATAAAAGAAGCAGTTGAAGTGCCAGTGTTATCCACGAAAAGAGGCAGATTGATAAAATCAGGATCTTATAAACTGCTGTAGAAATTACAAATACGTTAGTTATATGTAGAACAATCAAAAACTGCTAAAACACCTCCTTTTTTTCCAACCAAATAACACGGAACTATCCTGTGATGCTATTAGTATGCACGCAGTTGTTTATTTATTTAATATATATTTCATGTGCATGCATGTATGTTTGCATTAGTTGTTTTTATATGCTTAAAGGAGTGCTAGTGTTTTCGTGTAAACATTTCGTGTACATACGACCTACCGTTAAAAAGTTCCAGTGTAATGTGTTTTTCTTGTCAAGCAACAGAAAATGTATGTTCACGAACACGTGTAAAATAGACATACATACAGACAGCTTAATTGATTTGATGTATACTTCCACTAGTGACCATTTGCATGTGTACATACAAGACACTATGTTAATATGTGTGAATATTTTTAGAGATGCCGACATTCATTAAAGCAGCTGATCAAATCCGCCTTTGTCGATTAAAAGGAAACAGATGAATAGAATTACTAAAATACAAATACGCAATGATGTGCGCAGCCCAAACAATTCCTTTTTGTGCTCAAGTGCCACTTTACAACACAATGGACGGATAGTTTTAATACTGCTTAATGCTTTTACTGGATGACAAATGCGTCAAGTGTTTGTCGGGGGAATGGATTACATAGGAGAAACTAACACTGGTTTATTTTTTAGCTTAAACTAATTCCATATAAGTGATATCAGAAAATGGAAATGACAAATCGGTTTCAAGATCCGATATCAACATCTCCGGATCTTGTTCACGCGGAATTCTGTGACAAAGGCGCGAACTCAAATTTCCCTATAATGTTCAGTTACTTTTGGCTATGTAATGAATATTGGAGTAAAATCTGATGGAACAAGTGTTACGCATAAATGTCCTAGACTATTAATACAAAAGGCTGGGGCAGTTGGGGCGAGATAGTCACTAAGAATAGCTTAGTATGTCTTAAGGAGAAGGGGACATGAATGCGAATTAATAAGATTGCACTGCGCCAATTTCTCAAGTGGAGAGGGCTGATCTATGAATTATACAACTATCCATCCCAGCCTCCACACAGGTCAGATAATTACGTTATACTTAGCTTAGTTTGGCACCGGGCTACAGTACTGGGGAACGGGGGGGGTAGTGGGGATAGACGTCACCGCACTAGCAAGGGGTTAATGAGATTAGTTTGTTAATTATTACTCTGCAACAGACACTCTCTGAATTTAGTAAGTTTAGCTATATACATCAAAGTGCTCTGTGAAAATCTCAGTAGTCGAGGTCTAGTTCTCTATCTTGGGAAATCGGCATTCGAAATCCTAGCCTTTCTATGGGCTCGAACACCGGCCTCAGACACCAGTGAAAATATGCAACTACCTCAGCCAGAATAATATTTACACTCTTACTATAAGTGATGAGCGCCTCTGTCTGTCTATTTGTCTGTCTCTGTCTCTGTCTCTCTCCCCCTCTCTCTCTCCCCTCTCTCTCTCTATCTCTCTCTCTCTCTATATATATATATATATATATATGTCTTTCTATGTCTGTCTATTTATCTATCTATCTGTGATAATTTGCCTTAAAATTAGCAAATGACTTTACAATTTATATTCCTAATCCAAATGTTATTTGGATATGAATGCAATGTATAACAACTAACAGCTCAATAAGCATATTTTGCTTGTCACGGTTGGTTTCCAGAGCAAATATTATCGATCTGGCAAAGGGATGACGCTCTCTGTTTGCATTTTAAAGATTTAGGAGTAATTGTAGCACATCTTCTTATATGGTGTAACTATTTGTTTGAAAACTTGATTTTAATATATATTCGTATCAATATAGTTTTAAATCAAACTGACTGTCATATATTGAGTATTATGATTGTACGACCGTAAACTTTTTACCGTAGTTTTACAATATACACATTCCTCGCTATGTAATCAAATAAATGAATGTTTGTGAATAAAAATGTATTTTTTGGTGGATAATCGTATATACAAATTATTTCAGGAACTCCAATACATAAAATAACGTTCACTATTTGTCTGTAGTTCTAACAAAAAGTAAAGACAACACGCTATTTTGATGGTACAACACTTTCTTATTATAAGCAACACCTTCGCTTTTTAACAACCTTATGTTGTGAGTATATTCTTTGTGCTTTTTAGAAACATTTGATGGCACAGAATAATAGATGTAGCCTTAGGTGATGGCCACAAGAAATGAGGAACTACGGATACATGGTAACCAGAGCAATATGACCCATGAATGACTATTGCTTTACGTGTGAGGTAAATATGGACATCGTAGAATGCACAGCAAATACAAATATTTCAACAAGAAGTTGAAAAGGGAATCCACGGAAGTTATAAATCAGAGTATGAAGAAATAAAAAAAATAAATAAAAAGCAACAGAAAAGAAAGACTTTAAAAAATAGTAGAAAATTATGTGAAAAAAAAGAGAATATTAAGAAAATGATTCTTGGATTGAAGAGACAGAAAGACTGTCAGCTAGTGCAGCAGAAAAAAGAGAACCTATAGAAGAGAAGAGGAAAAGATTGTGTGATGGTGATTATCGAGATGCGGAATTCATTAATAATTCATCCTGTTAAAAGAGAGGAAGATTCTGGTGGCGATGATTATTAAGATTGTAAAATATGAGAAATGATTGTGGGTTTTTGTCTTGTTTGGATTTCTCTGATTATCACCATCAACGAACTCATTCACCCACATAATAAAGAATGAAACAGAAAATAAAAAGAATGAAGGAAACAGGTCAATCTCTCGAAATATGCATTATTTTACCTCACTTCATATCTCCATAATATTATAGCCCTGAGGCATTTACATCCTGAGAGGATATTAATTAAAATAGTAGCAGCAGAAGTAACTGAGAGATTATTAATTGAAATATAAAGTTGGTCCAACGGCAAAATGAACGAACAAAAATAACGTAGAAGGGAAAAGTCAAGAAAACAAATAAAACCGGAAGAGCAAACATTGCGAAATTCGAAAATTCGTAATTGGTTTATATAACAATCTTTTACTAAATAAAAAATGTAAAAAGACAGTTTTCTTGTATCGTGTGTCGACATATTTGGGGCATATTCAAGCGAATTCAGCGTTACGTTGGTATGCATTTAATTAAAACTACGTTCGTGATTGCTTTTTTAAAGAATTTCATTTCTGTATTCATCAGCTTTTGAGGATAATCCTTCCTACAAACCGTGATAAATACTTTGTAGAAATAATTCCAAAACTAAGATATCAACCGGTTTCCATACTCAATACCTACCAAGCAGAAAAAGGCCAAGCCCGTACCATTTAAATTCGGAATGTTCTACGTAAAATGAAAAGAAAAACTGAAGTCAAACAACTCTCTATTAAAGTACACAGCATTATAAATGATTGCAGACAAGACTGATGTATTTTCAGGAAGATACTTAGTATTTACATACTTATTCTATATAATATTATGTTGTATTTGCTTTCAGTAAGTTACTTAATTCTACTTGAAACAAAGACAAAATCTTCATGAAATGAAGCCCCTAATTGCCACAGCATACATCGCTTTATCATGAAACTTAGATGATCCACCTTCACACTGTTAAAATGTTAGATCATGAAGATGCAGCCTCCGCATGCACTTAAAGCCTCTTAATATTTCTCTCCCTCTTTGATGTATTCATACCAATTTTGCTTATGGATGTCGACGTTGAGCTGATAATAAATCAGTGACATGCAATTATGACACACAACGTATTTGTAGTATTTCATTAGTTTTTATAATTCTTTTACTTTACATTCTTCTCCGAATTTGTCACTTTTTCCAACTCAATATCATGATATTAATTGACATTTCATCAAAACAAATTAAACGAGGTGGATATTTTTAAATCTACATATATAATAAATAACATTTAAGTGAATATGGAGCAAGGGTTAAAATGGGTTTAAAGGTAGAGTTGGTCATATGTATTAACTACCTTAATCTCCGCTAGTCACTCTCGTATCCTAAACACAAAGCATCTTCCCATTCAGCCTAAGTATCCATCGTTCAGTTTTTGATGTTTCCTATTAATTCTGAGCTAAAATCTATCAGATTCATTGATAGAGAAGGGAAATAATCCAAATGTGTCAAATAAATAAAACTCAGGCTGGGGTGCTTGTATGGAAGCATCCTTTCCCAGACTATTCATGTGTAGAACGCTTACTGTTTTTCTAGAGGGCTATGTGACACTTTCTTTGATACCTGTTTACTCGATTCTGTTTACAAGCAGACATTCTCTGGAAAACAAACGACAGAAATGGAGAAATTGAATAAAAAAGAGTGTTTTGAACCATTGGACTTAAAAGGCTGAAAGAAGAACTAAACATAAAAGGAAGTCTTACACTACGGAAACATTTGTGAATAAACCGCCCATGACGATGTCGGAATATGACTCAGTTAATGTGATCCTAGATGGAAAGCGAAGGCACTATTTGAAATGTACTTCAAACAACTATGTTTTGTACTTTTACTGGGAGCAACTCCAAAATGTTTGCGTCCTTTAACAAATGTATGTTTACTGTGATGGTAATCGAAATTTCACAACATTTTTTAGTAGACCCGGCAAGGATTTCCACAATTTGATTTTGTTTCTGCATGTGAATTCTAGATAATGTGAACAACCAGCCAGGAATTGCTTCAGGGTATCAGTCTTCACACATAAATTGCATCGGTCAGATGTTTTTGACTTCTACAAATTGATGCCGACTGGTGTAGGTTGCTAAATTCAATAGAGACACACATGGAGTATAACGTGCCTTAAAACTATAGGTTCTCCCATATAACAAAGCAAGAGTTGTACTACTCAATTTAGTGTATTTTGCTGTGATTAGTTATAAGTGTTAGCTGTTGCTAGTATAAAAAAGCAAAGCATATCACCAATAAATACGAATTAATATAGAAAAGAACCATAGAGTTACGTGTCTCTGAAGAAAATTACAATCTAAATTTAGATTAATGAACTCATTTCTGAAAAGCAAAATGAATTTAAGCGCAAAGAAAGTGATTCTTTGAAAAATGTGTTGGTATATTTAGATGAGATTCATCCAATAAAAGCATGGATGATTCTAAAACAAATCAGAAATAACTAGAAAGATCTCAAAGAACACATACATCTCCCATGGCAATTTTCAGGGGGAGAAATTGCGCATGGATCCGCCCCAAAATGTAATCACTTCTTTCGTAGCGTATTGCCTACCCTTCCACTAACTTTCATTGGGAACCTTCCGAGATGTCATGTGGCAGACATAAATGTATGGAAAAAAATGGAAAAATATCTCTCAAACAAATAATATTCCTGGATTCGCCCTAATATTTAACCATTTCTTTCTTACCATATTGCCTACCTTTGCATAAGATTTAATTGAAATACATTGGGTACTTTTGGAGATATTGTGTGGACAGACAGACAGACAAGACGGGAAAACGCGACCGAATACATATACTTTTCCACCTTCGTCGGAAGAGGTATATTACAAAATGTCGTGCTCTATTCAAGAACAAATTTATTTTTAAGTCGATCTTCATTATTATTGGATAAAGTATTGTAACATACCACGTTTCATTAAATTGGACTAGTTTTTACCTTCATCTTAATTGTAGTTGTTTTTTATACAACATATTAATTCGGGCCAATTTATGTTTATTTTTCAAGTTGTATGATGCTGGATAGACCCAGTGTTGTGTGATGTCAGTTTATTCACCGGAAGCGCCAGTGGCCAAGCGGTTGGCAGCACGGAAAATGGAATCGGCGAGCCGAGTTCAAATTCAGACTGAGATCTGCATTCACTTCGCACGAATGCCCTTCGGAAAGGTATGGATCCATATCTTCTCATCCTATCTTTTGATAAACTAGCGAAGGGTGGAGTGAATGATGCCAATCCGGATGTCGCCTCTAAGTCTATTTCACATACTGCAAAGCTCGAAGAACTTCGAAATCTACCCGAATCAGCGAACTTTGTGATATATGGAAGCCGGGACAGGGATGGCTATTGCCGTAGCCAGCGTAAGGGCACTGTTGCCTGGTACTTCATATTGGTAATGTTTACTTAATCGATTATTTTGAAGGAGGACTAGTTGTGTCGATTTTAAATCATTTGCTAATTATAATTTTACTAAAAGCGTCAATAAAATATGTTTATAAGCTATTAATATTTAACGAAAGATTTTGCTGAGATTGTCCTTGTGCAATGGATCCTTTTCCATCTTTTATTATCATTTCTTAGATATGAACAAAATGAACAAAAATGAAAAAGAATTCAAGCCTATACGGGACACCTAAGTTTAAAAAATGTATGGTAAACAATGCAGTACACATATTTTTAAATGGAAAAAAATAAACAATATTAAAAAGCACGACAGCTGCGCCGTACAAAAAAAGGCACGCTGTCGTCTGCAGCTCCCATAATTTGAAGTAGCGGTCAATTTACATAAACACAAAACAGAATAAAATATATGAAAAATAAAGCCGGTAAATATTTTTCATCATTTCACTATATTTAATTATGCATCCTTTTTTATAATATATTTATATAAGTTTCAGTCGAATCACCACATAGAAATAATAAAAAATATACTTTTCAAAAATTTCGGAATGAATCGATACAAATGATGAGAAATCTTTTTAATTTTTTTTTCACGGATCAAAAACCTGAATTATAATTAATCGAAGAAAACAAAATATTTGCCGAAAATAAATTATTTTACTTAATTTTCCTGTTTTTTTTAATCCCAAAGTAAGAGTTCCGTTCCAGCAGTTCCTGGACATTATTCTAAAAGGGGTAAACATAATTAGTATCTCGAGGGATATATCTGCAAATTGTGTAAAAATCAACGACATCATGATTATATAAAATTGAGAAATCATCAAATTAATAAAAGGTGGGGTAGGAATCATATCTACACCGAAATTTGGAATGGAAAACTATTTCATTAAATATTCGTCCTTTAATAAATAAGTATCACAAATTTCATTAAAATCGAATAATATGCTGATTTTTGTCAGATTTTACGCTGAAATATTCGTCCATTTTGTTCATACCTATCATTTATTTTTCTATTTTTCTTCCTGTTCTTCAGTCACCCTTTCTCTTTCTTTTTCTTTTTGTTCGGGGCTTTTTGATCTTTTTCTTCTTTTTATCTTCATCACTTTTGTCTGTATTATCTTCTGCTTTATGGGCCTCTTTTTGCCACCCCTTATTCACACTTCTGCAACTATATTATAGCAGCTTACAAAGCATAACTGACATAGCACAAAACTGTGTCTACCCATAATAATAAAACTTGAACATTACTAAACCATCTTCAATGTTGTTCTTTGTTTTCCATTTGCATCTATCTGTAATCCTTCATCCCTAGCACTCAACATTCTTGTTTGCACACACTCAAAACATCGTGAAGACAACAATAAAAATAAAACACGAAACTATAAGTAAAACAAATGATTTGTTTCATTTTTACAAAAGCTTCGTGTTTGTTTAAACAAATAAACATATACTCCATCGATTTTGTGTCAGTCATCCATTACCCGGGAGAGATGGCAAAAAATACATTCCTCTTACCTTCGGTTTTAGCTTTTGTATCATTAACTATCAACATTTAAAAAAACGTATTCCTCGTTCTCATTTTCATTTCTTTTAAGAATAACCGATTGGTCATGGGCAGTAAATGAAGTAGGTAAAGACCAGACACAAGATGGAGGGACGATATAAACAGGTTTGCCGGGAAGACGTGGAAGAGGTTAGCACAATCTAGGTCGCCATGGAAGGAGATGGGTAAGGACTTTGTCCAGATTTATAACGGCTGCTGCTGAAGATGATGGTGATGGTGATGTCTATACACATATTTTTTTTTGCCTTTTGAAAATACCCCCCCCCCGTTTTTAGTGAGGGGTTAAATTTATAATGTAGGTTTATGCTACATTGATCCCTTAGTTTGTGTCCGCTTGTTGTTTTGGAAAATTCAAACTTTTTTTTACAAACGGCGAGAAAAGTAAGTAATTCATTGCTGACCCCTTTTTACAATTTTTTAATCACCCCCGGTTTCCCTCATTATTCTTCACTCATCTTTCTTTTCCTAGGTATACGCTTTCATTCGCTTAGTTTTACAGTTCAGTTTTCTTTCTTCCACCACAATCACTATTTCTTCTCAGCATGTTTTAATCACTGTAAAGACCACTACCAGCATATCTCTTCTTCTCGTCCTCCTTCTTTTCTTCTTCTTCTTCTTCTTCT
>VCCN01006872.1:130256-148334 GCA_006491835.1 Architeuthis dux | reverse complement strand
AAACACCAAAGCTAAAAAAGGTAACACCAGAGCTAAACAAGAGAAATACCAGTGCTAAACAAGGGAAACACCAGATCTAAAAAGGGAAACACCAGAGCTAAACAAGGGAAACACCAGAGCTAAGAAAGAGAAACACCAGAGCTAAACAAGAGAAACACCAGAGCTAAACAAGAGAAACACCAGAGCTAAAAAGGGAAACACCAGAGCTAAAAAAGGAGCTAAAAAATGTTTAATTTAGTATTTAATTTTTTTAAAGGATGGAATTTTAGAATTTTAATAAAATTAATTAAACCAATATGTGAACCATAACAATAATTTATATAAGAATTTTGTTTGGATAAAATGTTGTTCAATAAAAAGTCATGCCACAATACCCATCTGAATTTTTGTGGCAAGATGAGATGGATTGTCAGCTAGGAAAATGCATATTTTCCCAATTTATTTTGGTGGTTACACATCATTACATATTATAAATTACATATTTATTACATAAAAGAAATTATTACATTTCATATTGTTATGGTTCATTGTAAATAAACAATAAGTAAATTCTAATTTTGTAAATAAACAATTAAATAAATACATTATAATATTACAATTCATATTGTTATGGTTCACATATTTATTAAATTAATTTTATTAAAATTCTAAAATTCCTTCTTTAAAAATAATTGAATACTAAATTTAAAAACTTTTAGCTGCAGTGTTTCCCTCCTGATGAAATAGTCTGATTTCTACAGAAAGTTAAATATTGACGTCTACTACGATGATATTTTTTCGATTCAAATTAAAGTGAGGAGACAGTGACAGACAGAGGGAAACAGTTGATAAGGAGATAAGAAAAGAAAAATAATTGAACGGAAAGTAAGTGTTCATTAAGTTACATTGTTAATAGAAGCCCCCACCCTCTAAAACCCTTTAAAAAACTTTTTTTTTTAAAACCAAATAGTCCAAGATCTTCCTCTAGGTTCACTAATTATGCATACCAAATTTAGTTGAGCTGCACCACTTTTTAAGGAGATACAGTGACAGACAAAGGGAAACAGTTCTTTTATATCATTTATAATATATTATAATATTATAATAGATATCATTTATATTCATTTGATAACTGTCTAAAATCAAAGGAAATAAACAAATTTTTATTATTTTTTCTCCATGGGAAAATCTCCTAAAGTCTTTTAAGAGCTTCAAAAACAGAATTTAAAGTCACCTTTTTTGCCAGCTCTATCACAATGATGAATTGATAAAATTTACTAGACATTTTTACATGCTGAAATGTTTTTACTTCACTTTTATCATCACCTATAAATCAGTAGTAAGTGTTCAAAGTGAACTCTATCACCTTAAGACCGCAACTGAGCAAAAATCTATTACTATAAAGCCAGAGAATGTTTGTTTGATTGTTTGTTATCATGTGCCCAAACGACTGCACCCTGAGGGCTATAAATTTGTCTTATACGGGTAACTTGGCCCCAGGCCCTAATTTATAAGCTTCTATTTAAAGATTTATTTATTTCTTAAAAAGATCAGTGGAAGTACCAATGACCAAGCAGTTAAAAGTTACTTTATAAAAATAGGTAGGATCGAAATGGCAAAAAATTTTTGGATGCCATCCAAGCTATAAATAATGAATCCTGAACATTCAGTCAGTCAGCATTTGAATGTCAATATGACCCTAAACTGCTCATAACAATACATCATCTTTTATCACACACAACAGAAAATGTTATGCTTGAACATTTTGTTCCTTGATGAACTCTAAAACGTGTATCCATTAAGTTTATCAACAACACCTTTTTTCGATTTCACATGCCAAAAAAAAGTGATAGACACAATTTCTGGTCATTGCAGCTGTGGTAAATACTACAAAAGTGAAACAAGTCACTCCCTGAAAATAAGAATCAAAGAACAAAAAAAAGCTGTAACATGCAGTGACATTTTTAAATCTGGCATGGCTGACCACTCATGGAAGGAGAAAGGTGGACACAGAATCCCTGAAATCCCGGAAAATTGGAGAATACAACGACTGAAGAAAGCTGCCCATATACTATGCTCAATCGATTCCATTAGCCAACCGAGCATCGATGTAAATAACATCTGGGAACCTCAGGACTTGGTACCAAAATATGATACCAAAGTATAACGGATTTAGCGTGACAAGTAAAATACGAGCATGCATTCCAGGATTTAAATTTTTAAAAGAGGATGTAACGTGTGATGTAGTATATGAACATGCATTCCAGGATATAAAGATTTGTACAGTTTCTCCCTTTTCTCTAATGTTGATTTGCCCTTAAGGAACACAAGACAGAAAGAAAACAAAGAACACACAAAGAAGGCTACAGGGTACATGGCTGGAACGTTGTGAAAAAATAACAGGAAAAATACAAGGAGATTTAATCCAACTATAACATGCACAATGATTAAAACACCTTGTATAACAAAATCCAGACAAGAACTAAATTTGATTTGTTTTTTACAACCATTTAAAGCCTTTTGTTCTTCTTTGCATTACTTTCAAAGACACTGTAGAGTTGAAATTGCTACAAGATTATTATTAGCAAAGATGTAAAGATGTTGATAACAGAGGGAGAAGTTGTTAATTAAAGTGGTAAGAAAATGTAGATGGTTTCTCTATTTGAAAATAGCGGTCAAAAGTAGTAGTGAGAGTAGACCTGTCATGGCAGACAGTGGCCATACTAGTAGTAATACAGCCAGCAGTGACCATTGCTATTCTCACTGTAGGAGGAAGGAAGGTCATGTGATCAAAATGAGGAAGGCAATGATCGGCCATATTGGTTTTAGGTCGGCAAATACGAACAAAGAAGCCATCATGTAAACATGATAAGGAATTAAACAAAAGCGTCAGATTGAAATGAAAAGGTTACATTTAATAAACAAAACCATAAGAGTAAAATTGATGTACATGGGTGTAAAAAATAAAGGTTATAAATGTATAAAAAGAGTTTGAGTGAGATCTTTGCGATATAGAATGAGGAATGAAAGTAAAATAGTAATTTCTGTCATTAGCCGGTTTTTATGTACTGAAATAGATTTTGTCTGATGCGGAGCCGGTTATTTGAACCGATATCTAGGTGATAATCGTGTCTAAGGATATGTTATCGAGACAAAAGAAATCAGTTAAGAAAAAAGGGGCATATGACAGAAAGGGAAAATATACCGGTATGGAGGAAAGATAGTTTCTAACCAGGAAGACATTTTTAAGGTGTCACACCGCTAAGCCTGTGTTAGTAGGAACTCAAGTAATCAATAGTCATCATAATTCTCGAATGGCCTATATTTGAGGCATTTATTCCTAGTCTAGGGGAAAAGGAAACGGAGCGATGACCGAGATTGAAATAAAGAAATATTGGCATTTGAAGAAATGTTCATATTTAAAAAGTAGAGATGTAAAAACACTCAGTGGGCCCTACGCGGCTTAAATACTAATTGGATGAAAAGAAGGGGTTTTTTTTATGTGCCAGGAAGGGGTAGGCATGGGTGAGTGAAGCACTGCATCCTAAGCGGGAGCAGGCTGAAAAAGGCATTGAGAATAGTAAAAACAGGGTTTACATAGTCATGCTGACGTCATGAAAAAGGAAGCTAATTCTTAGTTTCGTACTTCATAGGGTTCAGAGCTGGCTTCATCGAGGTGATAGAGCCAGCTTGATATTTCTAGCCCTATTTTGGTATTTTTAAGAAAAGTGACCACTACAACACTTTTAGGCAGTCATTTATCACTTGTTGTTTACTACCCTTTTTGCTTGCTGCTACTATGAGAAGAAAGCTAAAGCAACAATGCCAAAACCATCATACACTTTCAGCTAACTACAGTATCGCATAGCCACATCACTCCTGATTAAGCCTAATTGTACTGTATACTTTCTTCACCCATACAAATGGTGAGCTTCAAAATATTAAATTGTAGAACAGTTGTACCTGCAATTCCTGACCCCCGCATTCTCCGACCACCTGGTCCTAACGTCAATGTTAAGTTACTCGTCATGAATGACCACCTGCAGAACATGACCAGCGACTGGCAAAATTGAGTAAAATTTCCCCATAAATTTTCACGTCATACTCAAGTTGATCAGTAAAGTTTAATGACCTAAAACGAGTTGTAAATTAGCAGAAACCCAAGTAATCTGTCCCTTTATCTTGTAATAAAATTGACACAATCACAGCATTTTATTTCAACAAAACCGAGGGTTCATTTTTATTGTTTACGCTCATAAAGTGTGAGCTCCCATTCAAACCTTGTCTTCAATTAAATTCATATCTCTTGATCGTACAGGGATTAAACTCATCAAATCTGTGATCTCTGTGAAGTGATTACAATGGACCCTTCTTATTTTTATTTTATTTTATTTTTTTAATGTGCAAAGGTATATAGACCTAGATATAGATAAAATTGTAAAAAGTGAGGACTTCTTGTTATTTTTTCCTTTTATTCATTACTCTATTGCATGTCATAGTACTATACATACATCCTGATGTGTGGAATGTATGATCAGGACCAGCCTGTAAGATTTTAAATAAAGGAACTTGACACAGGTCAAGTTAGAGAGAAAGTTTACTTGCCCAAAAATAATTTGTCTCAACCGAAATACTTATGCAAAGAAGATTGACTCATGCCTAAAAGAAAAGAATCATATAAAGTGTAATGAACTATGTCGGTTCCTTCACTTTTCCTCATCTTCAAACATTTATTCTCCAAATATTACCAAAATCGAGTGGAAAAAGGCGCAAACTTCAAACAGCCAAATCATTGCCCAACAATTATTTGGGACTTTTTGACTAATGAAAATTCATCTAATTTTCACCTGTGCTGGGAGCCTGCCTAATTTCTATAAATACTAGGCAATAGACAATTTCAAGCCAGTAGCACTTCCGATGCACACACACACAGGCAAGTAGTGACTCGTACATACATGCATATATGTACGCAAAGGCAAATTCTCATATTCACAAGGTAAGTAAGTAAAGTTCCTGATTTTGAATCGCATACACTCATGACACGGCAAGTGTTATTTCTACATATGCCTATACTCACTCACCTATGCATACGCTTGCATATACACAATTACGACAACTCTTTTGTTCCAGTCAAACTGAACATTTTCTTAATGCAAGAAGCATCACACTTTCATTCCTTAATTCAATTGTTTGTTATTTCTTGAATAAATTATATATGTTATATATATACATTTGTCTATTCATTTATTTTATTGAACTTTGAACAAGGCTGAATTTATAATTGTAGACAGAGAGAGATATTTTCTGCCATATTCCTCCTTGGACTTGTGTCCCTACCATGAAGTGGCACAAGGCCCTACAATCTCATTGTTTTACCTTTCCTGTTCCTAGGTGAACAAACTTTGCAAAGAAAAAAGGTTACATAGGGGTGATATATTAACATTGTTGTCTTTGTTAATGAATATTTTTAACAAATTTTAAAATATAAAAAAATGTGATAAAAGATCTGTGGTCGAGAAAGCTGAGAAACTTAGATGCCTGAGAGAGAATTGACTTGACTGAGTCGAGTGGTAGAAGTAAATCAGGCTGATCAGGACAGAACTGGTGATGCACCTCTATTTGAAGACCACCTGCAGAGTGTGAGTGTGTGTGAGTGGCAGCAGAGGTGCTTCTTAGAGTCAGATGTTTTATTGATTAGAACCCAAAGAATCCTTTAATAGTTTTAACTTGGAACACTCAGGAATTGATCATAACTAGAAGGGTTGGTGGCAAACAGAGGCAAGAACATGGACAATAGTTAAATAGTGGTCATATTGAAAGAAGAGAGAAAGTGAGATTTGTGACCCTTCTTAGTTAAAAGATCTGAGAGGGAAAAATTAACATTTTTAATTATAATATTTTAATAAAATGCATTGGAAATAAGACATTTTGTTGGTAGTTATAGAGCAGTGATTCCCAAAGTGAGCGCTACTGCCCCCTTTGGGGTGCTGGAAGACTCAGGGGGAGGTAAGAGGGGTGTTGGCGGTAGGGAGTGTTGGATGACAAAGGGTGGTAAGGGGCAAGGAGCTTGAATACAAATCGATACTTCCTCCTACTCATAAAGTCATGAGTCTGAAAAGCTGATTTTAGTTTTAATTATTGTTTTCATATTAAATAATCCCTTTCAGATACTTTAGTACAATTTTAATTTTGGTTATAAAAGATATGCTTAATATAAAAAGAAATGATTATTAAAATTCAATTTTCAATCTATCATTTTCGACCGACTTTATGAAATATGTGCTCTAAAGGGTGTGTGTGTGCGGCTGTCGAGGTGGGGGGGAGGCATTAATTTAAAGCTTGGAAACATCTATGAAGCGTTTGTATCTTAGCAACGACCAAGCAGGAAGTGTACTACATTGTCACGTGACTATAGCATCCGGCATTCCCTAACTACATGCCGTATATGGCTATTGACAAACTATAGGCAGGGACTCCCCAGCCCAGCGGACAAGACATCAGTTGTCCTAGATAAAACAAATCATCCCGCTAATATTCTCACAGAATAAAATAGAGAAATTTTTTCTTATTGTTTCACTTAAATTTAAAGATCTGCATAAAAGGCTAGTAAAAGTTTACCACCCCCCTCCTAACTTAAAAAACTCAGGAGGAAAGAATTGAACTAATCTTCTAAGCGGGGAGGAGGAGTTAATCAAGAGGTCTCCTCCTCAGTTTGTTCATTTCGTGATCGAAACGTTTGTTATAACATTTGTTTTTCAAAAGTTCGATTATTCACTTACTTCTTCTTGGCACAAATACAAACGATAACATTGAAGACTAAACTGACGAATTTTTATAATTCGACACGAAACGAATAAAACACTGTCAAATGAAGGCAAACTGTTTCGCTTCTTCACTTCAATATCTTTAACAATAAGGTTCACACGTGTAATCTCTTCCTAAAAAAGTTATTGTTGAGTTTCTCTCACGTCACTGCTAATTTAATTACGTAAAAATGTATTTTCTGCAATGAAAGTTTCTCTCCAGGTTTTATATCTCAAACATTTCAAAGTTGTAAAAATATTTTTTAAAGGTTTATTCGTTTTATAAATCCTGTTAAAATATAATGCAAAAGTCTGATAAATAATGCTAAATAGTCTCAAGTGCTCTAGCCTTAGCCTTCTTCTCAACAGTTTGATAACGAACTTATAAACCACGTGATCTTTATCGTGACCGGTGTGCTTCGCTCCTCATTTTAACTTTCACCCGGTTATGTTTACTTTAAAACGGAAGTCATATCATGACATAACGACCGTCATTTGTGGTATCTATGAATATCTATCTGATTAATTGCAGTATATTAAAAAAAATATTTAATTTGGATGATCCATAGAAAAGAAGAAAAATTGAATCATATTTATTTATTTATAGATTAGATTTATCTTTTTTCAATATGAAGCAACAGACTATGTTTTGAGAGAGAGAGAGAGGCGAGAAAGAGAGAGACATTTACTCCGTAAGCTCTTCCGGTTCTAATTTAGACCTCAGAAGAGCATGGCTGTCCGTTGTAAGTTGGTAAGTAGTTTGATTCACTTACGTCCTGTCTATACAAACAGTGTCTCGACTAATTATTAGCATAAACACAAATATATCTAAAAAGAAAATATCCCCCCGATCAGATTCAAACAAAAAAAACGAGATGTTTCGATGCTCATTTTTTACAATCTTCTGTTTTTAGAGGTTTAGTATGGAATGCATACCTCTGACCATAAACTGGGTGATTAAATTTCAATGTATGTTTATTATAAACTATACCCCCATTTTACGGCCACATGGAGTTACATAGATGTTTTGTGTGTGAACCCTGCACAAATCTGCAGCACTCTTCTATATTCTTAGACTTAATCTTTTAGAAACTTTTTAATGGTGCTTTTAAATCCTCTATCTCCTATGTCGATGCCATCTCTCATACTTATTTAAATATTTATACTTGAAAAATCTTCTTTTGTTTTGTTTAAACCCTGCCTTGTTTTGTGGTAATGCCCAAATGTGTTTGTATCTTCTCTTCTTTCGCCCTTTGGGTGTGGTTACCTGTCTTGACGGGTGCTACTTAAACTAAACTACCTGTCCCTGCAACATCATCTTGTCCAGACTCTTATCATTTCTTCTCTGAGTGACTTGTGCAGAAAAACGATTCTGGTTTTGTATTGTTATTTTTTAAGCAGTTCAATTATTTTCACTTGTTTGCTAGTCTCACCACCCCTGCTCTTTTTTTTTGGGGGGGGGGGGCTTACCATCTGATGAGTTTGATTATAAAACTTATTAAACCTCTCTTTAACATTGTTTTCTTTTCTTCTAAGATACAAAACAGTGAAAGTTAATTTTATTGGTAAATTGATTGTGATTTTAAGTTTTGATACTATTTTTACCCGTCATCATACAAGAAGTGATTTGTTCCATGATGTTAAAGCTCAATGCTATTTAATCCAAAATCAATTTCTTTGGTTATTTTTCAAAAAGAACCTTTTTGTTGAACTTCTCTGCAAATCAAATCCAGATTTTAAAATTTTTTCTTAAAGTCAATTTAATCAGTCTTGTATCTTTTTTTTTTTTTTTCACCGACCAGAAGTTTTGTATGAGAATTTAAAAACGAACATTCTTGGTCTGCAAAATATTTCCATTTTCATTTTATTCAATATGGCATTCATGGCTTCAGTAAAAATCAGATAAAAATAAATCTTTTTGATCTTGTAAACAAAAAACGTAGGAATATTAACTTTTTATTTTGCTGTTCCTCAACGCAACAAAGTTTCAAATATATGGTCCTTTTTTCTTCTTCAGTCTTCTTGAAATATTTTACTAGCTACTTACGATTGTATTTTGTTCAGATTTCGCTCTTTTTCAAGGTACAAGTTTGTTGTGAAAGTACTACTGACTGCTGCTGCACAGCTGTTTTTAACAGTATTTTTCTCCCATGCCAAAGGAAATTTGTTGTAATGCATCCTTCTTTCTTTAAGAAAGTTTATTCTTGTTTCTGAATTTAAAACTTGTAGATTTTTTAGTTTGAAGCATAAAATAGATTTGTTTTTAAAAAAAATTTTTCCTGATGTCTAAAGCCAATTTCTCCCATGGTTTATTATTCTGAACAATTCTTTGTAAATGATCTAAGTTTTACTTTTTCATCTCTTAACGTTTGTTATAGTCCAATCACTCTGACGTCCTCTCGATTCTGTTTCTTTTTTTTTTTTTTTTTTTTTTTTTCCTTCATTTATAAAATAATGAAGTTGTGACGTATTTTTGTTTAGTTATTCCCACATTATTACACAGTAAAAAAAAAATTCACTCATTTATAATTAATACCATTAAAAGAAGTAAGATAGATACTATAGCATGCGGTCTACCACATTATCTGTAGTCTACGGTACAGTAATGTGCGGTCTACCAAGACCCCACTTGACCTGATTACTAAGTGTAGACCACTAGCAAGGGACACATGACTTGTATATTCTAACTAAGCATTAACATATATGTACCTACCTTTGTGCTTTATTTACCTATGTCAACGAAGTTGTAAAAATATGTTTTTGGTCGTGTCTTTGTTGGTTCACAATTTTTCCTGTCCATAAGATATCTCCAAAGGTTCTAAAGGAATTTCATTAATATTTTCTGGAAGGGTGGGCAATATGCAAAGGAAGAACTGATTACATTTTGGAGCGGATCGATGCACAATTCTCTCCCCTATGTCGTAGTTATGTCCAAATAAGTCTCAATTTTCTAGCGGCTTTGACAGAAGTATGCCCTCTCTGAGTGCTTTTAAAAATTCTATTTTACATTTACCTTCTATACTTCTTAACTTAACCATTTTCGTTACAAATACAACAAATAAGTCTTAAATTATCTTTGAATTTTTAGTAATATTTGACTTTTTAGTTTATTTAATGTTTTGCCTATTTGGCTTTCTCAGAAATAATGAAATACAGTTGAATATAGCGAAACATGTTAAATAGATTTTCCAAAGTATCTTAAATATTCTAATCTTGTTGGATTCTATATTCAATTGATAATCAAATTATTACAAATTTTGTAATTACCTTAGATTAATGAAATATTTGTTAGATTTTTAGTTCTTTTTATTAAATAAAACATTACGTTATTGCTTTTGATCTTTTTGAATCTTTACATGATTACATTTTTAGTTTCATTTACATTAAATAAAACTGTTTTGTTTGAATTTTTCTTACAGTGTGAATATTCCAGGTAGACCGCATGATATAGTAGCATTGGTAAATAAATACCCTTGTAAAAGTGGTCTGTCTAGGATAAATGAAATGAAAGTTTCACCTAATTATTTCAGTTCGATCAATCTGTAATTTGGCAGGTTGTCAGATGACTTGAAGATAAAGAGTTACCTGTCAATGCTGATCTGTTTAGCACTTGTCAATAGATGTGATTTGGCCATAGCAGAAGACTTGCTCTTGAAACACAATCTCACACCGAAATGACACAGGACTTGTTTTCATTCAAAACATGCCCTATTTCAAGCGGAAAGAAAATTACCTTATCTTTGGCATCTATCCACATCGTATTGGTGGAAAGTAGAATGAAATAATCTTCATAGCCCTATAATTTTTGTTTATCCCTGACATATTCAATTTTAATAAAATACACATGATCGTTAAATTAAAATGAATCAGAATTGTTCTCAAATTTCATGCTTAAAAATATGCTAAGAGGTTTGTTATTTTAACTAATAAAAAAAGTTAGCCCACACACAAACATGTTCCTGGCATTTCATTATAAAGAGTATATTTTATTGAAAAACTTACCAAAGTCTATTATACAGTTCTTTGTATTGAATCAGTTTCCAATAGTTTGTACTTTCCAAATGTTATGGCCTTATTTGCCTCAAATTGATTTAATTCTAGAAATTTGCTTTCACTCTATTCAAACAGTTTACAATCACAGACTAGCTCATGAAATCATGGGTTATACAATGTTGTACAATCATAGGCAATAAACTGATTTATATGGGCAAATTTAAATAATTGTAAATATTATAACTTCAAACTTTATTTTAATGTTTGAACATTTTTTTTGTCATATGTAACTGATTTTCTAATTCATTTTCACTATTGATGGGATAAAAAAATTAAATTTCAAACATGACTGTAATTTAAAACAAATTATGCTGTTGTAAAAGTTGTTTTCTTTCCTAACAAATTTATTGATATACACTATGAAAATTTCCTTCCAATGACGTAAAAAGGGTACATATGCAAAAGGTAATTCAAATTACCATGTTTCTTCAAGTATACCACATATCTGAAAAAGTTTAGGACTATTGTCTAAGATTGTCCTCCTAAAAACAAATAGCATTACCATGTTGTGGATTTTAGGAAATGTAAAATTGAATCTTCCAAATTTATGCAAACCTGTACTGATCATTTAGAATTCTAATTTGAGAAAAGCAAACTGAGGCTTAATGCAAACTTGATATGCTTTGTGCCTTTTTTCTCTTGAAAATATTGCAAATTTAACTTTTTAACACAGTTATTAAAACAAATTCTTTAACTCCTAAAATACTGTTAATGTAACTTGTGTAGTGATGGAATTTAGATGATATCAATTCCTCATGTTTAAAATCCTGCCTTCTATTTTACTGCCACTTCAAAATGTGAATCCATCTTGGATAATAAGCTAATAATATAACATTAACTTTGCAGAACCCAATGTAAAACACTGCGGACATGAATTGTTTCAGTAAATATATATAATGTTTCTGAAATGTACCATCCTATGGATTACTAGCGCGTGTTGCCGTCGCAGATATATTGGCTTATTTCACGTTAATCTACACTTTGATGCTTTTTATTTCCATATGTCCACACCTGTAAAAGTTTTATGAAAAGTAACCCAAACTTCTAGAGATGATGGATGTGTAAACACATGGGTTGCTTAGATAACAAATTATATAACAAATACCATGAATTATATCAATGCAAATTGAATGCAGTAGTAGATGATTATTGTTGGTATTAAACCAACAATAATCATTTTCAGTGGGAAATATCATTAGCTTAGTCTGTTGGGACAACAATGAACTTCGACTTCTGTTGGTGACTTTGGAGTCCAAATTCTTCCACATGTAGGGGCCTTTGTCTTTTGTGAAATATCATAATGTTTTGTTGGACTATTAGAAATGCAAGTTACTGGATCCAAGTAATTGCTAATAACAAAACCAAGCTATCTTTATTTTGTAAGGGAAAGTCCTTATCAGATCTTGCCTTGTTTCATGGGATGTCCATTCAGCAGGCAGTTCTTCTTAAATAAGTAAACATATTTTGATGTATTCAGTTAATGATTTTTAGGAATAAGCATCTAATTCAATTTATTATTTTAATGTTTGGTCTTTTTCAATCATTGAACTGGATATCAGTAGATCTTCATGCTTCATTGTTAAATTCACATCTGAGTTTTACTGTAATAAAACTAAGACACGGCTAGATAGACATTGGTAAGTTTTAAATACTATCCAGCATCATAAACAATCCTATTTTTAGCTGATAAGAGGATATATCCTAAACAAAATGATTAACTCATTGTATGGAATAGGTCACAATATTAAAAAAAAAGATGTATTGGTCATGTTTAACTGTCTGTCCACAGTGTGTGCAATGGGGTATGGAAGAATTGGTTAAGTTTTCAGGAATAGATTTTTAATTGAGAGCTATTTTCCAGTTGTTTTATTTTTCATACATTTATGTATATGCTCATGACTGTCCACATGATATCTCCAAAAATTCTCAATGAAATTTGGTGGAAGGGTGGATTGTGGGCTATGGAAGAAGTGATTAAAGTTTGGGACGGATCCATGCCGCTTTATATTATATAACCTACCCTACATTGTAATTATATGTCCATAGAATTCTTTTCAGAATCAAATTAAATCAACTCAGAAAATTTCAGCTTGATTGAACAAACTGTTCAGACATTATGACAAATTGAAATCTGCTTAAATGTGTATGTCGCGAGACACAAACATGTCAAATTTGGCTCTTCATAACTTTGGTATTTAAGAAGGTATCTAGCTGGAATTTGGTACCCCACTAGTTTCCCCACTCAAATAAGCCATTTCTGGCTTCATTTAACCACTATTCTATGTGGTTTGAGGGGGGAGGGGTAAATGGCTTTTTAGTGTCGGGTCTGTTAATTTTTTGGCCAGCTGCAGAAACTAAACTAAGGATTTTAAATTAAATTCCACTGGATTATTTTCATATGATGCATAGCCTTGTATAAAATATTGAAACATGGATCCATGCATAATTACTTCCCTTGACAATGGTGTTGGCATAGGTATGCTGATTGCTTTCTAGTTTGTATTGTAATTTATAACTTATGACAAGAAGCTTAATTTTCTCAAAAACCTATTCTCCTATTTTGGAGGACTTTTGATATGTTTCAGTTAGACCTATACCCTACCTATATACCAATTTTAGTCAATAATAATTTGATTCCAGGGTTATTTTGTTATTTGAAAATTCCAACACTATCAAGTTTTTAGTAGGGGGGTCCGAATCACAATGCAAGTATTATGCTAAATTGAACACACATTTTATGTTCAGTCACCCGTGTTCTAAAATATTTGTCTTTTTGAAGAAAAGTTGTATAACAGAGAGTGAATGTTTACATTAGAGAGAGAATGTTTCTATGTACGAGAAAGAGAGAATATTTGTGTTTTCCCCCTTGTTCTCTTATACAACTGTAGCATAACAGGCGATCGAACTTCTCCTCTTCTCTGGTCGCCATTAGGGAAAGAGATGTTGAGGGGGAGAGAGAGATAGTAGTTTCAGAGAAAGTCAGGGTGAGATAGTAAGAGGCAGAGACGATCATTTCCTCCACGGGCTGCGGATGATGATGTCTCTCTGTCCGGGTCTGCCGACGGGAGCCAAATTTCTCTGTGGAGGGAAAATCATTCCGGACAAAAAAAACTCTCCCACGTGTGTGGAGAGAAAAGACGACAAAATCCACGGATCTTCAAATTTAAAGAGGTTTTATTTCCGTACTACACAGGTCAATTTCTGGGCTGGTCTGCGGATTTCGTTGAGGTACGGAAATTCTGTTGCATGTCGTAAACAAAATATGTTTAAAAGAGTTGGTCACTTTTCAGGGCTGCTACTGCTACGATTCAAATGGGCCGTCACCGCCACCATGAGACGGGCAGGGACGCCGTCTAGTGCAAACCCGTTTCAGGTCGCGACCCCAACTCTCCCCCTTCTGTTTCGATCTAGCCTTTATATATCTAATGGTCATAACTCCTCCCCCTTTTCAAATCTCAACGGGTTTTTTTTTTAGTAACCCGATCCTCTAGCTTATCACGTATGCCGTTTGACACGGAATTTCAAATCAGTTCCTATCCCAAATGGCTACCGGTAACATGATCTGGGTCTATTTTGTTACACAACAGCATAAATCTTTCAATGTTTTCTTGTTTTGGAAATTGTTAGTAGATTCCTTTAAAAATACAGTGTAGACTTTTTAAATGAATTTTTTTACTATTATTTTTGATTAGATTCCAAGTTAAATTCTACCTCATTATTTAATGTAAATAAAAATTACTTTTCCCTATTTTCTCTCTTTGCATTAAAGGTAATCTTGCTAACAGTAAACAGCGAGGAAAACTTTCTCTTTTAGCGGTCAAAATAGACTGAGAACCTTTTTTAGCTGTCAAAATCTGGTTGGTGTTCTGTTTTTCCCTTTTTATAGGTCAAATGGGGGGAGTGCAGAAACTTTCTTTAGGATTTAGGGGTCAAATTAGGGTGGGGGGATTTTTCCTCTCTTTATAGGTCAAAATGGGTTTACCCTTTTTAGTGTTTAAATTCATGTGGAAGTTCTTTTTCCTTTTTAGGAGTCAAAATCGGGGGGGGGGTAATTTTGTTTTTATCCCTTTTATGAAATATAATTTGTTTTCCTGTGTTTTTATATTTGAAGTTATTTTTCCCCAGGCAACGCTGAGTAACCCTGCTAGTAAGCAATATGTGCATATAGTTTGGACTGAAGGCTGAGAAGCAAATTTCCAACCCTTTCAAGAGAGAGAAAACATTGCAAATATTCATCCCCCAAGATTTTAGCAAAAGTTAACTCAGTGAAAATTTCAGAATTCTTTTGTCATGACAACCACTTGGTCACTTTTTGTCATGACTGTCACGTTTCTTGTTCCATGTAAATAGGAAAACTATGTGTTGAATATTCTTACATTTATATAATTGACAACTATTTCTTTTAACAATATGCATTTTGTATGACATTCAACCTCAGGTAAAGTGGGATTAGTAATGTAACATCTGGTCTGTTTGTGATTGGCATTACTGATTATTATTGCAACATATATAAAGGAATACTTCTATTTCAGAGCTATCTTAACCCATTAACTGTAAGTATAAATGACTGAAATTTCAGTCATTACAGGTCTATGGCTAACTCAAAGTTTCTGTGATTGATGGCAACTTGGTTCTATCTGCCTGTCAGGGCTTTTATCTTGCAATGGATTTAGGCTTTTATTTTGCTATTACACTTTGCCACCTGCCGCAATTAATGGGTTAAAAACTGGGGATCTGAAAATAGTTAAAATTCTATGGACATCTTCTCACAAAGTTTATTTAGATCTTGTAATGCATTCACCTGATTTGTGCCAGCCTTTTACTGGGGAGGATTGGGATTTACCTGCAGTCCTACCCACAGATCTAGCTTGTAAAATGAAAACATGAATACGAAAATCTAAAACTAAGTAATGAATGGGTGTGACTAACTAGTAACACAAAGGATTGTTACCTGTGAGATCTGAAGTTCCATATCTTAGGTTGGGTTGATAAAGCTTGCTATCAAGCTCACTTTCGAGAATGAAATCTAATTTACTATTTTTCATCTATTACGTTGATGCAAAAGTTTCCAGCATTTTTAACAAAATCTGTTATTCATATAAATTCATAGCATCATTATTCAGTCATCAAATTATCTTCCCTGGCTTATGACCTTTCAGCTAAATTGTGTATTCCATCATAAAAGAATGATTCCGGTTTTGATTTTGATGATTTCTTTGAGGGATATATTGTTTTATGGTTTTGTCTTTTTACTCCAAGTTATTGGGCAGAATAAAAGTTCTTTTTTTATTAATGAATTTAAAATCTAGGTCAGTTGTGTATGGGGGGGTGCAGGTCATAATCATAATCATTTGGAAGGCTGTTTTCTCAAATTGTGCTGCTGTTATAATTCTTTATACAGAGAAATAGATGTACATCTATTTCTCTGTATAAAGAATTATAACAGCAGCACAATATGGTAAATATGGATTCACATATGCTAGTATTTTTTATCAACATTTTTAAGGTCTGTTGTTGGACATAGGCCTTCCCCAAGTAAATGTAAGATATGGGAGTGATGGGCCCTACCTTGCCATCCTGGCCCATGATGTGGTGGGGGGTGGAGAGATGGATGCATGTCTTTTTGAACTCCTTCTCTGTGCTAGTATTTTACTAAATATAATCCGATCGAATCTTTATTGCTTTTGTGTTCTACACTCAGATTATATAGTAGTTATAAGAAAACAATACATCAATATATAACGACTTTTTTCGACAGCATTGTAGAACTTGAAACAAATATGTATACACTGAGTTCTCTTTAGCAAGCTAACAATAACATAACAGAAATTTTCATTTGATGTTGAGCCATAGATTAGCAATGACTGAAATTTCCATCTGTAAGTTAAGCTCTTATGGTGACATATCTGCGATCAGATGTAAGTCAACATTATTACTGTATTTCATCAAGTAGCATTCTTCTCTGTATATTCAATGAAGGATCTTAGCATTGCAGAAAACCTGGTTAGCATCTCTTTAGAAGTTTGTATTGATTTATGTTGTATTAAATTATTAGTAATTATTTCACGATTTCTTTTTCCTCCATACCCAAACACTTTTAAAGAAATTTCAAATAAATTAGCAAGCTGTTGTATTTAAAACTATTAAACAATATTCTCGATCTGTGGCCAATGTTGATTTTTCTTCAATGGTAAATGTCTTTTATACTCTATGGTAGTAAATAAATTAGACTGTAATAAATTTACCTTTAAATATCCAAAAAAAAAATCTTGCAAGTAATTTTTTCTGCTTTCAATTCATAAGACCTTAATTTTTTTTTTATATATATATATATTAAACTTGCTTATTCGGGACTAAAATAGACTAGCGTAAAGATTGCAAAAAGTTCCCCCCTTAATGGTTAAAATGTCTAGAGTTTTTTTCTTTTTCATTTCCAGCTAACTTTATAGCTAAAAATGTTGAGTACACTATTAGTTAATGTTTAAATTTTATTTTAATAAAATTTAAAAATCAATTTATATCTAATCAATGAATTGATATTTGTTGCTTCTCTTATTTCAATATCACTACCTACTGTAAGTACTACTAAGTAATAAAATGTGGCTAATATATCTTTTTGAGTACTCAACAATTTTAGCTAATTATTTTCATTATTATAATTATACTTTTTTAACCAAAGTTAGCTAGAAATGAAAAATTTTAGCTATTTATTTTCATTATTGTGATAATAATCTAGCTACTCAGCTATTTTTAGCCATCAAATTTATTCTGTCCCTTTTTGAATGATTTGGAGCAGGGATGACCATTTTGTCCACTTTTGGGAACACTATTGTCAAAGTTTGAGAAAACTGATCTGGCAACCCTGGTCTATGATCACAATGCTTTTTTATTTCTTTAAATGCATAATGTCTAAACAGGGTTATGGTTTATTGCCATAATCCTGTAAGTGCTGTGCAGCAGAAATCTACCTCAGCATTCTGCTGTTCTTATGTAAACCTGTGCAATATTCCCCTTTTTTACAGGGTTAATACACATATGGGTTATTCCAAATCAAATTACCTCATGGCCCCATGGGGACCATCTTAGATTTTGAAAATGACTATACTATTTAAGATATCTAGCAGAAATCTGGTACCCAAATAGGCAATTTCTGGCTTCCTTTTACCTCTATTCTATGTGATTTTGAAGTTATAGGTCCTTCAAAATGGGTGGGGGTGTTAATTAATTTTGAGGCCAGCCGCAG
>VCCN01006872.1:82570-94107 GCA_006491835.1 Architeuthis dux | reverse complement strand
TCGTCTCTTCCTTTATAATAGAATAGGTGGTTACTTATCTTTTAATTTTATTTATACGGTGGATATGGGTGGAAAAGGAAGAATGAGAAAAGCATGTTACGTCTCAAACAAACATGTTGATAAATTTTTATGCATTTCGTCGCTGCGACCGCCGTCCTAAGAAAAATTTTGTATATAGCAGAGTCGTGCGATCATCCGTGTGATGTGAATGAAACGAAATGTGTTTTGTGTATTTTATGCCAGGTGACCTGGTTTGTTAAATGGGGAGTTATTTTTTTTGAAAGGGTACGTGTATGGGTTTTTAAGTGGGTGGCGTGTTTATATAGTGGCTGTCTTGAAAGGGTCAGTGTGGGGGGTGTAGACAGGGGGGGGGCTTTAAAAATCTTATCTTCTCAACAATCCAGCCAACATGTCTGGCTAAAGACATTATATTCTTCGTATGAAAATTACAACACACACACCAAGCAGAATTCCTTGCAAATATTTGAAACGTTTTTATCGCATTAAAAAAACTAGAAAGGCCTCTGAGAGCGTATACCTCTGCCATTGTCCATGGATCCGCCCCAAGATTTGATCACTTCTTCCATAGCCTTCATTGAGAACTTTTCGAGATATCGGGTTGACAGTCATGAGCGTATACAATAATGTATCAACATGAAAATATCTCTTAATCAAAAAAATATTCCTGGATCCGCCCCAAACTTGAACTAATTCTTCCTTACCCTATTACCCAGCCTTCCACAAAATTATTATTGAGAACTTTCGGAGATATCGTGTGGACAGGCAGACGGAAAGACGCGATCGAATACATATACCTCTCCAACTTCGTTGGCAGAAGTAAAAATAGAACATGTCTGGATGAATGGATGATCTTTTCACTTTGGATTTATTTGTACATTTGACAATATATTGTTGTTGGAAGTTTTCTGTCTGCCTTTCGAGGTGCGGAGTGGCCGAGCGGTTAACAACACGGAGAATGGACACGGCGAGCCGAGTTCGAACTCCGGCTGAAACAGTTTGTGTTCACTTCGCACTAATTCCCTTGGGAAACGGCACGAATCCATCTCTCCCTCCACCAAGCTATGGGTGAAGTGATTGACGCCACTTCGAGTGCTTGTGGCATATGCGTCTATTTCACAAATCGGAAACGGGCCGAGTAAGTCATGTGATATGTGGAGCCCAAGTCTGAAGTCGTAGCCAGCGTAAGGACACTACTTATTTTTATATAGTTTCCATTTGAAAATGCATACTTTTGTTCCTTATTTTGTGTTTGTGTTTTAAATCTAAGGCTAAATTATCAGGCAGAATTTCATGTTCAGGTTTTATCCCAACATGTTTAAACTCGCTAACAAGGAGAAACGATCGAATAATTCCACCCCAAACACAACTTTCGCCTCTGTCGAAAGGCCTTTAGGAGACATTGGCGATATAGTAGATTGATTGTATAGTCTAGGCATTGCCTACTTTGAGCAGAAGAAACTTAGAAATATTTGTACATATACATTTTTATAAAATCAACAAAATTATAGCCATACACAGATGTACGCCGGACACAGACGCGTACATACAAGTATTCTTTGCAATGTATTGTAGATATAACAGGGCGGAATTTATCACAACGTTGCCTGGCCTCCGTGAGTGTCACTCCACACCAGCCGATGTAACCCCCCCCCCTCCCCCGTTGTGAAAAGGTCGAAGTACGAAGTTCTGGTGCTTTGGTTGAAAAGCAAAAAGACAGGAAATAAAAAGAAACGGGATATACACAGGATAGGCTCTAATCAGAGGTTCATGACAGTTTTCAGATTCTGCTTCTTTAGAGCCTAAACTCATTACCATCATGATCTAACAGCTAAGGAAAGGGGGAACGGCACTGTACTAAGTTTATGCAAGCATGTTTAGCGGCGTGAATGCTCGCTAATATAAAGGTTGCCTTAAATGTAGGTGAGAGTTAGTTAGCCCTGAAAAGGGCTGTTGTATTGAGGACCACAGTAGGCACACTTGAAGAGGGATAGCTGAAATCGGCCGCCATTGTTGATGGTGTCGGGCGCACGTGGAAGGTGCACACTGATTGGTCGATCGGCTAGGAACTGTGGAAGAAGAGAGCTTGTTTGTTTTGGTGCGGAAATACGAACAAAGACACGAGAGTCATGTTAGAAAGAGAATAAAGACGTGTATTTGTTGATTACAAATAAAAGACTTGTTTAATAAAATTGAGATAATACAGGAACATGTCTGGTAAAAGAAATATAGATGAGAGGCATACATTAAAGAACACGTGTTAGTAAGAATGGTTGTGCTTACGGAAGGGAGAGAATGTAGAGATTTACTTGTGTGTAGTGACATGATGGTTACTAGGCGACTAAAGAACAAGAGCCAAGTAAAGCGAAATGGGAGGTTAGTTACGGTAAGGAATGGAGTTTACAAGAGAGTTAATCGTCTGAGGGGAGAAATGTGATTGATTTCGGATCGCAGAGTGGAAAAAACAAATTTGCGTCTCAGCGTACGTAACTGAAAAGCGTTTCGATCAGGCAAATGAGAAGGTAGACACTTATGTAGGTTTTGGTAACATGGGTTCTGTATTAGAATGGTTTACTTTAATAGTAAATAGTAGTTACTTGAAGTTAATCGAAGATCAAGGCTGAAAACAGGGAATCGGGATAGGAAACGCATCAGTTTACGGAAGCGAGGGGAAGGCACACACGTTTTTATCACCGAGTTGTAAATACAATTGATAAAAAGATCGTTACATTAATCACGAGGTAAGCAGGAATTATACAGGTCTGAAGCGACCAGGTCTTCGATACTAGCTGTCGCGCTAGCATCGGCCATGACTAAGCTAATAGGAAGGTTACTGTGAAAAAAGGAAATACGTATACTAGGGAGCATCGAGCAAGTCGCCCTATTTATGGGAAGAGCAAGTGACCTCAGCAGAAGATGATAGTTTGGTATTTTATTTATCTGATTATTTAGTTCCGCAGATGCGTATTAAGTCTAGCTAAATGAAAATGGGTCATAACACTTCTATTAGGTTGGTGCAAAATTATGTTTTTTGTTATTTTAAACTTTGATGCTTATTTTGAAATAAAGTATTATTTAACTATGTTCATGGAATATACCATTTTAAAGCGCGGATTTAGTTCTATTTATTTAAGCTTGACGTTTTCTTTTCACTATTTATTCTGGTTTATTTGAGGCTGTCAAATCCAAGCTGGAAAAAGCAAATTCGGGCAATGTTATTGTATGAGTTCAAAATGGGACGTAAAGCAGCGGAAACTTCTCTCAATATCAACCAAGTATTTGGCCAGAGGACCGTCAACGAACGTACAGCTCAACATTTGTTCCAACAATTTCGAAACGGAGACTAGAGCCTTGAAGATGAAGAGTTGTGGGCGTCCTTCTGTGATTGACGACTCGACTTATTGAGGCTCGAGAGGTTGCAGAGGAACTAAACGTTGACCATCCAACAGTTGTTCGACATTTGCACCAAATTGGAAAATCAAAAAAGCTCGACAAATGGGTGCCGCACGAGCTGAACGAAAAAGATTCGCCGTTACGAAGTCTGCTCTGCGCTTCTTTTGCGCAACAAAAACGATCCATTTCTTGCACCGTGACACGTGAAGAATAATGGATTCTGTACAACAGTCGACGGTGTTCCGCACTGTGGCTGGACAGAAGTGAAGCACCAAAACACTTCCCCAAACCAAACCTTCATCAGAAGAAGATTATGGCCACTGTTGGTGGTCGACAAGTGGAATCATTGACTACAACTTCTTGAATCCCGGCGAAACCCTCACAGCAAGGAAGTATTACCAGGAAATCGACAAAATGCACCAAGAACTGCAACGTTTACGTCCATTATTGGTTAATCGAAAAGGATCAATTCTTTTCCATGACGACAGCTGCAGAAATTGAACGAACTAGGCTACAAAACTCACTAGAACTCTCTCCGACCGACTATCACTTTTTCAAGCATTTTCGACTACTTCCTGCAAGTTAATGTTTTCACCAACCAACAGCAGCAGTACAAAACGTCTTCGAAGAATTCATTGGTTCCAGAAACCCCATAATTCCTACTTCCGGAATAAATGGACTTCTCGTTAGCAAAAATGGGTAGATTCTGAGGGTTCTTATTTCGATTAATAACTTTTATTCTAAGCTGAGATATACTGCTTTAAAGGTGATGGTGAAGAACCGCAATTATTCTTGCACCAACCTAATATAATGCGAATATTATGTTATTGTTTGTATGTGTGCAGACTGACAGCATTATCTGATGTTTCCAACTTTAAAGAAAAGTATAAAGCTCCTCGGCAGAAAACGGTTGAGAGAGAGAGAGGCACTTAATCGTTTATTAGATAGCAGATTCTTTTTTATTCAAACCATAAAATTCTTAGAAACCTGAATAACAATTTTCATTCTAATTGGTTCGGCAGTTCCAAAGTTCAATATTTTTTGCATGTTGACATATAAAATGTAAACAAACAATCGGATCGACCGTAATTCACCATTTTTCAATCCTGGGGTTTGTCAAATTATAGCCAGATTTCAGCAATTTGAGAAATGTTCCCAATTGTAAACAAAAACAACGTTTTTGTTTATAAAATGTAAACAAACAATCGGATCGACCATAACTCACCATCCCCCAGGTAGAATCTGTCTACAAGCCTGCATACAAAATTTCATTAAAATATATTAAGGAATAACGATGTTATCCAATTGAGAAAAACGATACGATGACAACGACGACAGACACACATAGCGAAAATATTTTTTACTTTTGAGATGATCATTGATTCTTTTTTCGTCTAAGCTTAATGAAACAAAGGTCAGTAATTTATTAAAAAATTTCAAAATGTGTGCGCGGCATTGAAATTTTACTGCGCGGCACAATTCTTTCTTGCGCACGGCCACGCAGGGAACACTGGACGGAAGTAAAGAGAAAAAAAAACACACACACCAACTTAACTTGACGTAAATAAACACACGCAACAATAGACTGTACACATTTTTACATATAATGAATTTTTTATGGCTACACACACACAAAGAAAAGGAGAAACAAATGAGGTCTGTCTGTATACAATTGAGTCGCGCCGCTCCACTGTTACCGTGACAACCTTGGCCAAGAGTTTGTTAACTAGCACTCAAAAAAAAACAAGTGGACACAAATCTCTTCTCTCGTCGTCGTCGTCGTTGTTGCTTGGTGCTACTTAAGAAGGTGAGATTTGACATTTTATTTGACACCCTTTTCATTCTTTTTCAAGCACATTGCATCATTTGTCGTTCTTTCTGCTTTCTGCTCTAAACATCGCCTGTTTGTGTGTTCTACGTAGCGACGCCGTATGTGGTTAGGGTTTTCAATGATTCAATTCTTTTCGTTTTAAAACTTGTGAAACATTTTTTCTTCAGTTCTTTGGAAGTCAGTATTTATTTTCCAACCTCAAAGTACATTGTTTACTGCTGCCAAAAGACTTCGCACTCGGATAAGTGACATTGCCCCCCCCCCCGGCTAACGAGGGCAATTTGACACAAGGTCGGTTTAACATGGCCTCCTCACATCGTTGAACCGACATTGTATCACACATGTGTGATCAAGGATAAACACTGCCCAGTCACCACGACCAGTGTCACGAGGGGTCAGTGGGGCCCAAGATCTTAGTGCAACGGGGAGGTGCTGCACGAGGAAACGGGTTCCCAAGGACCGGACATTCAGATAAGATCTATGTTGTCTACACCCCAGAAAATGCATATCAGTAGCCATTTACGACGTTTGTCAAGAAGGGTCTTACAATCTGACAGGGTTCTACCACGTCGTTTTGGTGGTCAGTTTCCATGTCCTGTTGACATTTTATCATAACATACGTCTTGGACAGTTTTACGTTCGCGGTTGGTACAACTCCCATTTTTTTTACTTGTGCAAGATGAATATAAGATGAGGTGGCACCAATTTCTTGAATCAAACGATGCTAACGTGTTTAAGATGTTTCCATAACACTTTAAACTTTTTGGTTAGGAAAACCTATTAAATTCCTTTAGCGTCTTTCTTGCAGTTCATCGTGCTGTGTATCAAGGGCATTTTACGATATCTCACCTCCAAGTCTGTTTAATTCTCTGTTCAAGTCCGTCATCACTGTCCAACTGCTCCACATTCATTTATTATACAATCTTCTTCGGCCGTAAATTTATCCAATAATAATGCGATAATGCGGCATTAAAAATTAAAACAAAAAAAATTAAAAATGTACGATGTGTTTTTTTCATTACAGGAAATGATATACTTACCACACAATCTAACAAACGCATCTCGATAGGACACTTTTCGGTCGATCGGTCGGTTCTGGCTACGTTAAACAACAGAAAGAAGAAGGAAGTGGGTATTGGGTTTATTCTTAAATACATACGTTTTTTCTTCTTTTTCTTCCTCTTTAATTTTGCAAATGAGTGGCAAGGGAGTAAAGTAAAGGGAAAGAGCAAATCTGAAAAGTGGCAAGGGGGGTAAAGTAAAGGGAAAGAGCCAAGCTGAGACGCGTACCTGGAGAGATTAGGAAGGGGGACACAAGGATAACACAGGGTTGCCAAATTAGCCATATTTCGGCAACATTTGGCTGATTTTTTCCCATTTCAGCCGATAAAAATCAACGTTTAATTTTTAACGCGTTTTTTAAGACGGTGGAGTCCACTTAATTGAACTTATGGTCTTGTTTTGTTCTGTTTCTCTGTCTGTAACAATAGACTCTTCCGTTTCAAGGTAACAATTTTGCTGATAAAAATATCTCCTATTTGAAATAATGGACTCTTCCACTGAAACGAGTTCTACAGTTTTTTTCTAAAAATATCATCTCATAGAAATTCAAATATATCCTTGAATTCTTTCACGGGATTAACTAGTGAATTTATATTCTGTGGGTCCTCCCTCAATGCGAAAAAAAAGTCAATGCCAAGCGTCAGATCTTTTTTACAAAGCTGTTGATAGATGCTTTCGCACCCAATTTTATTATATCTACTCAAAATATGCTTCTAATAACAAATTAATAAAAAGCCAACTCTAATCACTTTAATCACTTACGTTATGCCTTAGAAATCAATTCTTAGAGTTGAAATCAACTGTGGTTTAATTGACCAGAGTAGCCTTTCTTGTTCTTGATGGCAGAGAAAGAGCGGGCGACCAGTACCAGATTATTAAAGGAGTCATGGATTGTTTACTACAAAGGCTTAGTTTTTTTTTACAGTGAACGTCAATTTCCACTTTGCCACAAGGTTTGTCATCTGTAAATCAACATGTAATCAACACTGTATCGTCATCGTTGGAGTTAGCACAAAATAACCGGTTTTCATGCATTTTGTGTGCGTGCGCGTGCGTGCGCGTACACGCGCCCGTGCATGCTAAGCCTCTTACTATACCTTCCCATTCCCATTCCTAGACATTCCCATACCCATTCCCATTCCCATTCCTAGACATTCCCATACCCATTCCCATTCCTAGACATTCCCATTCCCAGACATTCCCATTCCTATCTGTTCCCAAATCAGATACAGCAACAAGTCCAATGTGACTCGGGTTTTTTCCTCATATGTATATTTCATTTCTATTTGACAAAGCAAAACAATGAATTTGATCAGCAAATTTGATCAGCCGGTGTATTGCTTATCTAGAAGTTGAATTTAAAACCAGCTCAGACGGCCATCTTGCAAAATTTGCAAAATTCAGTAGAAATATTCAAAATGTTTTGCGATACCCGACTTTCTTTTCATGTGTCATACTTTGTGGATCATCTAGATATATGGAAGAGTTCTTTCTGTTTAATTTTTTGAAGAGTTCGATTTAAAAAAAAACGGCGTGTCTGTCATTGATTGGTCATCCGGACTAATACCTAATTTGAACATAGTCTTCGGACATTCATTTTGAGCATGCCCAAATAATCAACATCGGTTTATTGGCAGATTCAGCAAGACCAGATGAAACCTTCATCTAGTTTTGCTGAATTTGCCAAAAAGTAGTCAAAATACATTTTTTAAATAATAATGATTTCTAATACTTCATATAATAAATTTTAAAAAATTAACCTCAAAACGAAAAATGTATTAAATACTGAAACTACCAGAATGTAAACAAACCAAGACTGAACTGGGAGCAGAAGTCCAAATAACACCCTTAAACCTATCCTCCTTTTCCGATCGGCAATGGCTGCCGATCGGAAAAGGAGGATAGGTTTAAGGGTGTTATTTGGACTTCTGCTCCCAGTTCAGTCTTGGTAAAGCAGGCCGGGCTAAACGGTGCTTCTTGTTGGGGATGTGGGTTCGAATCCCACCTAAGGTTTGTTCTTTATTTTCCGATCAACGGTATTTGCTCACTGCTGAGAGGGTAATCGGCCTGCGCAAAAAGTTGAGATAAAAACCAACTAATAAATTAAGATGAAGGTAAAAAGTTGTCACAAAACAGTTATAAAATAATAATGAAATGTCTGAAAGTTGAAATAGAAAGAACAAAGAAATTGTTTATGTTAATTGCTTCATGTTATTGTTGTTATCTATTAGCAATTAGCTTGAAAATCTACTGAAGAATGAATTACAGTTTGCTTGTTTCACCACAGGATCGACTGCCTTGTAGAGGTTCTTAAGACAGCGACGTTTCTGGTGAGACATGAATCAATGACGTTTCTGATGAGACATGAATCAATGACATGGTACGGCTCACGATTCTCATCTGGATTTTTATTATGTCTTTGAACAGTTGTGATTGAACAGTTGTGATTGAACATGGCCTCCTCACGTTGAACCGACATTGTATCACACATGTGTGATCAAGAATAAAAACTGCCCAGTCACCACGACCAGTGTCACAGAGAAAATTACACTTTTCCCCCCACATTTTTAAATCCAAAAAGACGACTTGCTTACAAAACAAAGGCGGAATGTGAGGAGTGGTTATTTATATAAGTAAAAATCCTCATAGAAAAAGGTAATATAAATATCTCTGACATGGCTATGGTTTACCAGCGACAAGTTTCAGTAATTTTCGTGAATATATTTAACGGAAAGTTAATATCATGATAATAAATGAAACCTACCTGTCATGAAGTTGCCATGGTTCCCCGTGTATACACATCGTCTTGTACATATATTTGCAACATTGCCAGTGATAAAAATCAGTGGCACTGTAGCAAATATACACTCAAGACAATATAATGTTCACACAAAACATTAACTGCGTTGACAAGTTAATATACCAACACAATATAACAACGCTTACAGGCATTGCAAGAATCCACGGTTTTGTTATGATAAAAAGTACTGAAGTGCGTCTCTTTCAGAACTGTTTTATTTTTAAATAACAGTGAAAATAATTTTAAAAAGTTGCAAGTCGAAATATTACTTTAGGTTCACGGCAGCCTATTCATCTTTATGAGTGTCAATCTTGATTTGCATGAAACCAAAGAAGATTAGATTACTGGCGCAAACAGTGTTGCACGAGTTAATATGACTCAGTATGACTCGGTAAGTAGAACATCGTACGTAAGTCCCAAATTAAACAAACTCATAAAAGGGAAGAAGCTTTAATTAAAAAACGGAAGAGAAACATTAATCAAACTACTATTCTATTGCTTGTAAAATGCACGATACTCACGTGTCAGAACTATCAGCCCTCACGACAATAAAAGGATTAACAGCCTGGGCGCACACATGTAGAGCAGTGCCACACGCAGACGGAGAGAGAGTGGGGAGAGGGGGAGCATATCTGTGTGTGTATATGTGTTAGGGATTGCATATGTGTGTATCTATGTGAAAAAGAGAGTGTGTCTGTAGGTGTGGGAGTGAGAGATCAAAATTGCCCAGAGGCAATCTTTTCATATTGCTTGGGCATCGGAAAATAAGTATTAGACAAAGGCAGACAACAGTTTGAGAAAAATTGACTAAAGTTCATAATGTAAGCCTGTCAACTGTTACTTTCCAAATAAGAAGTTTAAATTGACATTCTGATGACAACCCTATAACAGTTATAACAAAAATGGTTCCTTTGCGTCAGTTATTCTCAGTTATTCATATTCTGTTTTTAGATTCCAAACCCAAATGATTCAACATTTCCGCTAAGACAAAACAAGAGAAATGTCACGAGTTTATTTGCCGAAAATTCCTGTGGTGACAACGCCTGTCTTTCAACGATCGCACACGACATGTTCATCAATTTATGGACCTTACCCACCAAAAGAATTATCAGCAACCTCGCTAGATGTGACCAAAGTACCGGCCCATGTGAACCCACTGCGACCCCAACCACCACGAAAACGCATCAACATGCACTGGGAGACGGGTGACCAACATTTACAAAATGAACGACGGGTCACGTGGCTTAGTCGAAGAGAGCACACTCGATTCCACACAGCATGGATGAAACCTTTTTACGGAGAACCAGCAGAACGGGAGGCTTACAGGTAGATAGTTCTTTATCTATTTTATTTATCATTTTTTGTCTATTTTTATTGGTGAGTAACTAACAATTTATGAAAACTCCAGCAGAAAATCATCCAATACTTTCAAAAGAGACATGTTCTTCGATTGTCACATTGTGTTTCGGATGAAATTGAATTGAAATCAAAATCAGGTTTTTGTGACTTGCGTTTCTGCTTAAGTGAAGTGATCCCTGAATTAAAAACATTTAGTAAAACCAAATATATGCAAAGTGTTCATAGAATGGCAGGAAATTTTACCAGTTCTTGAAACTGGCCAAATTAAAGGATCCTTCAAGATTATCATTGATTTTCTTAGTTAATTTTATGTAATCAGATCCTCATTTAACCTGTATGTAAGCTCAATCTAGAATTAAATAGTAAATAATAGATACATTGATAAACGCGGTATTTCTTTCATTTAGGCTTGCTATCTTCCACTTGTGCAAAGTGTTTTGGGCTAGCATTTTATGTGGATGACAGGTTGATCTAGAATCGATAGGTCATTGAAGTGAAATACATTTTTCTAGCATTTTATCAGGACAGGTTGATCTAGAATCGATAGACCATTATAATGAAATCCTTTTTATTGGCACTTTATCTGGAGAGGCCGATCTAGAATCAAGAGGTCATTAAAGTGAAATCCTTTATGCTAGCATTTTATCATGAGAGGTCGAGTGAGAATCGATAGGCCATTAAAGTAAAATCCTTTTCGCTGGCACTTTATCTGGCGAGGCCGATCTTGAATGCAGAGGTCATTAAAGTGAAATCCTTTTTGATAGCATTTATCAGGAGAGGCAGATCTAGAATCGATAGACCATTAAAGTAAAATCCTTTTTGCTGGCACTTTATCTGGAGAGGCCGATCTAGAATCGATAGGGCATTGAAGTGAAATCCTTTTTGATAGCATTTTATCAGGACATGCTGATCTACAACCGAGAGGCCATTAAAGTGAAATCCTTTTTGCTAGCATTTATCAGAACACGCAGATCTAGAATCGATAGCTCATTAAAGTGAAATCCTTTTGGCTGGCACTTTATCTGGACAGACTGATCTAGAATCGAAAGATCATTGAAGTGTAACCCTTTTTGC
>VCCN01006872.1:50643-80038 GCA_006491835.1 Architeuthis dux | reverse complement strand
TTTCTTGGGAACATCTTTTTTCTGAAAGAGGACATCCCAAGGCACATTTTGGCACCCTAAAGGTAGAATCAGGGGGTGCACGGTAGCCCCTGCTGGCCCCAGGACTATTACTGTTTCCATATTCTTTCGGTTCGGAGTCAACACTTTCCGGTGCACAGCTATCTTCCGGACTATCTGGCACGAGTCTGACAACTCTAAGTCGCCTTCGTCGATCCCCCCAACGGGGAGAGGGGGTGGTGACGAATCCGCCGACAGGGAGCCCAGGTACTCTGTGTGGCACCCCTGGTGTCTGCCCATTTGGGTTTCTATTTATTGCTGTATTTAGTGACGTGTCGAGAGACTAATCACGTGATGACATCATTCGACTTTTTATTCGATTTCTATTCGTCCAAGATTGATTATATTTCGACTTCTCAATATTATTTATAATTAGAACCTATTTCCACCTTCATGATATTCCGAAGGATACATGCTTTAGCCTCAACAAAACCAAACAATTTCATCGACTTCTGCATTCCATAATTAGCTGATTTATTGTAAGCATCACCTCTGTTCACAATTTCCACTTTTACCCACTAGTGGCATTCAGAGAGCGCATTTAAACTTAGGTATTTCTGCGCAATTTGGACACCCCATTTTAAAACGTAAATTAAAATTTAAAAACTGTTGTTTGTAAGTTTTTTCTTGTTTTTGTTAGAAAGAATAACGTTCAAATATGTGTCCGGAAAAAAGAAAAAAAAACTTCAACGCAGAATTGTGTTCTTAAAAGTCAATTTAAAGTTTTAAAGTATAATTTTGTTGACCTTTTTGAAAATTTAAAAAAATTCGAAGTCTGAAATTTAAAAAAAATGTTAAAATAAAGAATTCTTCCGATGTTCTTTTAAAAATTAGATATACTTAGTTTCATCATTATTGAACATTCCCTAACCGAATAATTACGATTTTGCATTCAAAAACTACATAAAAACCTCTTTTTTTCATGTTGGGGGGTAAAATATCTGTCAACACCTTCTGTTTACCGCCATAGATAGCACGTGCACATGCACTAATTACTTATTATGGAAGTCGGTATTTGTCAATAAGCAGATGGCTGACTGAGATTATTACAGTCCTCTTTGACATAATAGAAAATGTACGTTTATGTCCATCCATAGAAAAATATTGGCCAATTAAATCACAACAAAAAAAAATAATTAAAAAACAAGTACATGGTTTCAGTTTTTTTTACATATCTTTACTTACCCTTTGACTACATCATGTGAGAACAGAATTGAACTGATGGCAACAGTAAAAATTTAATTTTTAAAAACAATAAAAATTTTAATTTAAAAATTCTCTATAAAAAAGATTTTAATGCTAAGTTTATTTCTCTTTTACAGAAAAGAGTGATAAATCATATTTTACCAAATGAATGAAAAATATTGGCAATTAGAGCAGTATTTCTTTTTTTTCGCATTTCTTTAAAAAAATATTTTTATGGAAATAAATAAATTAGCTTTTTCAAAAACAGAAGCAGAATTTATATGTTCATGGTCTTGACTGATCAATTGAAAATAAATCAATGAAAATTTAAGGTAGTGTTTTTAATCACAATGAAAAAATATTTTTTTCCTCAAATTTGGAATACAAAATGATTTTTTTGTAAAATTCATCCTTTATTCGATAAATATTGAAAATTTTATTAAGATCCGATCAGTAGTTGAGGTGTAATAAATTTTTTAAATCTAGGTATTTTTTTGCTTGTCAAAAGGCGGAGAATTTGTTTACCTTTGCACAGAGATTTACACTATTTTGATTCAATAATATCTCCCGTTTTATAAGGTGCACACAAATAATTTTATCTCATATATTTCGCCAATCTTTCAACTTACTAATGACAGTAACATTTTTCAATGAAAAAATTAAGTTTTATATGATTTTGATGTTTATTTTTATCAAGGTGTCAATTTTCTGTAAGTGGGTCACGAACCCCGCAGAAATACCTAAAACTTATCTATCTGTTTATCTTATCTATCTCTCCATCTAACTATCTGTCTTTCTATTTATCGAGCTATTTATTTATTTAATTTTCTATTTTCCCCACCATAATATCAGTCGCGCCATTAGGTCCGACTGCGCCAATCTACAAATTGTTAAATTTGCGCCCCTCAGGTTTGAACGGTAGTTCTGAGAGCTCCGGTGCCCCCACCTGCAAATAGAGACTGCTTAACAGAAGGACTTTTTTACCATTTTATTTTCTGATTACGACATTTACATATTTGTGATATCTCTACTTATTGTTGCCCAATACTCCAACCACTCAGTTATGCATTCAAGTTCTTGGCCTTATTGTATTTATATTTGTTCACTCTACCCTGTGTATAGTATATATTTGTACATATATGTATGTATATATGTATATATTATGTACATACATATATATGTGTGTATATACTCGCACATATGATTAAAAGGATAGGGGCTTGAAAAACACAGATCACTTTTTATATTTATTATTTAAGAGCATATGACAGTAGCATATCATGTCTAAGGGAAGTCTTTCTGTTTCGTGCTAAATTTCAGCTGTGTTATGTAAATACTGTGAGAATATTTCCTACAACTTAGTTCTAGGCGTTTAGATTTGATTGGTCAAGGTTTCATAATCAGTGTGAGAAAAATGAGATCACTCGATCTGACAGATAATATGAAAAGGATAATTGGAAAGTTAACAGATCGATGTAAAAGACAAATGAGGAGAAGCAGATAAGGAATAGATCTAAGGTTACATCTGGGTCAAAGTTGGACAGGTGTGCTTAGAGTCTAGGTGAGAACAGGTGTGCTTAGAGGTGAGCACAGGTGTTTTATAGACTTTTCAAACAGGTGTAGACAGGATTCTACCCAGTGTCTTTCTTGCTGTGTTTTGTGACGTCAGACATGTTCATGCAGAGAACAAAACCTCCAAGTTGTCGTCTAATCGATGTCTTTGTTGGGGTCATTGTTTGGCTTCTATCCAACATGGCAGGATCTGGCAGGATGTTATGCTAATGAAGGCTACTCACACTTCTCAATTCACACTGCTGTCGTCTGCATTTAGCACTTGCTACGCACATTGTAGGTCAGCAACAGGAATATAGACAAAATCTCCTAATTTGTACGGTTAACTTTTGGCTTTGGAAGAGTGAGTGGCTATCAAGTCATATCCTTTTAGTAACGCTGAATTAGAGACATTGATTCCATCATATTCCACAAGTAGAAAGAAAACTGATTTTTGATTAAAGAAAAAACCTTCAATTATCTACAACTACAACTAAATAGTACAAGCAACATCACAGCAACATCTCGTTTACACCTGATGTTAATATATGCCTCTCAAAAACAGTGTGTGATGTGAAATGCCTAAAGGAAAGTTTTCCAGACCTGCTTGTATCTTTTTACATAACAGGAACTGCTATGTAAAAAGATACAAGCATAAATATTTACCTGATTGGGTGGCCCAAGATATTTTCGATTATCGAAAAAAATTTCAACATTATCTAAAGATTGCTGGAACTTGAGTAAACATCAGATGTAGATAGAGTCATCAAAATATATATGTAGATAGTCAACATTCTGGGTGCTGTATACTATGGCTCAAAGATGATGCTAGGGTTGGCGCAATCCCAAGTACTATATTTATGATGCTTACCACTGCATGTCATACAAAGGAAAGTTCTGATTTCAAATCTAAATTAAGGTCCCAACCAGTTAGCGATCAGGCTTGTGGTTACTAAAATCTGCAGCACATATGCAGTGGCAGTGCTAGGTCCGACTGTGCCACCATGCAAATTGTTAAATTTGTGCCCCTCACAAAAGTAAAAGGTTTAAAAAGTAGGTCCGATTGCAACCCTTGAGCTCCAGCCACCCGGTCTGGGTCTAGCATCATCACTCATTTATTATTTACGCATATATTTATTGAGTTTAACATATATCAAATAAGTAATCATTTATGTGTGTTAATGAGTCTCACCAATCAAGTACAATCTCATAAAAACAGAACCGAATACTTATTTAAAAATAGAAAAGAGCTTTCTTTTTCAACAAAATGTCATACATTGATATTTAGTCTTCATATTTTGTATTACAAATCTATTTTATTCTTTTCAAAAAAATGAACATGAAAAGCTATCAGACAATTCCAGCCAGATGATGTTAGATAAAAAACATTGAAATATTAATAAAATTCATCCATGCTAATTAGTGTTAGATTTGTTAAAACACCAAATCTAACACTAATTACCCCAAACCAACTACATCCCTTTTCTCTGATGCTACTTTGAGTTTACTCAATCTAACTTTCTCAACTCCCGGTTTTTATTAGTGTCTTCTATTGTTAGAATATTTCCTGATGATTGCGAGATCAGACACCTATAATCACATTACATTTAAAGAGAGTACAAAGAGCCTGTAATCATCATAATATACGGGTTACTTTTTTAGCAGTCAAAACATTCTCACCAGAGATAGTTCGCCACCAGATACGAGTCTAACCAATAACTGTATTTATAATATTCCCTGTAAATGTGGGAAGAATTATAAAGGAGAACTAGCAGGCCTCTCAACGTCACTAGAGGGACATAAAAAAGCCATAATCAAAGGCGAGATAGAAAAATCTGGGATGGCTGATCACATCTGGAGAGAGAAAGGCGAGCACTATGCTCTCTGGGATGAAGTCCGGATTATAGACAGGGAACACTGTTGGAAACTGAGGAATATCAAAGAAGCAGCCTACATCAACATGTCGGCTGAGTGTATAAGTCTGACAAATGCTGAAGGTCAACTCAATGTGGCTTCTGCTACTCAAAAGGGACAAAAAGGTATGGAAATCCAGGCCTAACAAGGAAAGGAAAGGAAAATACCTGTATCTTAAGATATAAGTGTTGCTACAATTGGAGAGAAACATTTCTGTTTACCACCATTACATTCAGATAGTGCACCTGAAGAAAGTCGAAGAATGGATCGACTGAAACTTTGTGTTAACAATACAAACAACAAGGAGTTCAATTGTTCGAAAAACTCTTTGAATGTTAATAACCCTTGACCTCAAAACTATTAATCAGTTTCTTCAGGCTTTTTCATTTTTCATTTTAGATCATGGAAGACAAGTGGAAGAAGTTGCAGGCTGAAAAGTTCTCTCAACAAAGAGTAGAGCGAGAAATGTTGTGCTACAATCCCATCAATTGGAGTGGAACTCTCAGCTAAGAACAACCGATGACATTTTGATTAGAGCCTTGAATCGTCTCCTATTCAAACATTTTGCTTTCAGCAATTTCCTCCAATTTGCCATAATGTCCTAAACAAAACCCTCAAATACAAAATATATTCACTGTATTCAAGTCCTTCCAAAAGTCTACATTGGTTTTCAGCCAAAGAAAAAAAATCAAGCAAATAAATATTTTTTTTGTAAAAAGTTATTAGACCACGGGTGCTCAAACTCTTTCTTTCAGTGTACCCGTCCATCCTGTTCAGCAGTGTTAGTGTATCCTTTGTGAAGAATATAGTGTAAAATGTATGGATACCATAGAACAGACAATAGTATTTGTTAGTAATTTCATGTTACATTTTTAATGCGAAGGATGAGCTTGGTTCTTTCCAAAAGGTAACTCAATTCTAGGCAGAGTTTCAGAGAGACACACCCACATATTCTCAAATGACAGTCTTGCGCGAAATGTGTTTTAGGCTCTACACATTGCTGAAAAACCTTGTTCACAACTCACGTGAGTTGTGTTTAGTTGGTTGTAATTGCATCAAAATTCCAAACCTTTTTACAAACCTTGCGTGCCCCTGTAATTTCTCGTGTACCCCTAAGGGTACGCTTACCCTGGTTTGAGAACACCTGTATTATGGTAAATAACATTTTCATTATGTAGTCTTTCATTAATATGTAAATATGAGGGATGGGGTGTCAAGTTTTTAAATGAAGTTTTATTAGCAGGTTTTCTTTTCGGTTTGTAGATTTGATGTGCCAAACCAAATGACTGGTTTTGCTTTCATACAATGCAAGAAAAAAATCAACTTGACATTGTTGCAAACTTGACTCATGATTTTTTATGGCCGCTGTGATTTCGAAAACTTCCATTGCGACGACTGCTGCTTTGTTTTAAGTTCACAACTGTAAACCCATGATTCATCACTGGTTATGATCTTGGGCTCATCTCTGGTTATGATCTTGGGCTCATCTCTGGTTTGCACTTTCAGTTTCTCTGCAATGCAATGTTGTTTCGGGTCATCATCACTCATATTCAAAACATCAGCCAAAATGCGTTGAATGGTCTCTTTTGACAATCCTATGATCTCCCAAACATCATGGATAGTTTTCCTACAATCCGCATGGATAGTCTCACGCACTTTTTCGATATTCTCCCATGTCATGCCTGTTGATGATTTCCATGTTCGTTCTTGAAGTGTTTGTACCACAAACAAGTTTTGTTCTGACTCTGAAATAAAAATGTCCAAACAACTAAGACATTGGCGCTTGGTAACCCAAAAATCACTCTCTCAGCTTGCCTGCTGTTTGCACACTGGCTCAAAGGATCGTCGCAAAAGTCTGTACTATATTACCTCCACACACGCTTGCTCAAACTTTTAGGTAGCACCTCTTATGTAACAATAAATAACTTTCACATTCTGCAAAGCATGCAGAAAAAAAATTCAAGTTATTTCTATTTTCCTATTTAATTTCTAATTGATAATACGGGTAAAAATCATCAGTTTTGAAACTTATTTCTGTTCACAGAATCTGACTGTTAATCATTTTGGTATTCTTTTTGTTACAATGTTTTCTTCGGTTGTCAATCAGAAATCAAAGTTTCAGATTATCAATTTGAATAGGATTTCTTTTCTGGTACATTAACATATATGTAAGTCACATACTTTCAAATAGAATTTCTTTTCACATTCACAAATTTTTGTTCCAAAGAGGAAATGTATAAAACAGCATCAGTAACTTGTAAAATTCTAGATCACTTGACTCCTCATGGTTTTCATGTGTCATTATGAAAAAGAATAAAGAGCAATGAAGAGGATTATTCTGTAACGTCTGAAAAGTAATAAACATTTAAAATTAATTCTTTATTGTTCAAGTTGATTTATTGCCATTTGGATATTTTACAACTATAACACTGGTCATAATCAAACTTTCTTTTCTCTCATTTGATTGCGTAGACCAGAGGTTCTCAACCTGTGAGCCGCTGCAAAATAGTGTGCTGCAACTATCACCTGTATGCTGCATAAATTTTGAAGGAAATTTAGAGGGCCGCTGACAGAGTCTTCATCTGGTCTGATGAAAAGATTTTCATTGTGTAGGCTGTGATGAATTCCCAAAATGATAGGGCTTATGCAGCTGATGCTGGAGACCTTTCTGAAGGCAGCAGATCCTATTTCCATTGCCAGAAGCCAGCTGGGGTGACTGTGTGGACTGCAGTTGCATCAGATGGGACAAAGTCTCCTTTGTTGTTCATTGAAGAGGGTGTGAAGGTGAATAGCCAAGATTATCTTCAAATGCTTCAAGAAAAGGTGTTACCTTGGGTCACTGAAGCCTTTGTAGATTCTGGAACAAGAACATCTGGTCTCCTTTAAACTCGGACATCAATCCCATGGATTTTGCCATTTAGTCCATTTTAGAGAGCGATGTTTCAAATATCTCCTGCAACAGTGTTGCTGCTCTGAAGCAATCTCTTGTCAAATCCTGGTCCAATTTAGACGAAGCTAAGTCAAAAGGTGGTCATATCGAAAAATAACTGTTTATATAGAGTATAAACAGTGGAATATATGTGCTTTGTACAAAACCTGATGGGTAAATCTTTATGGCACACCCTGTAGATGAACAGAATCAGATAGAAATTTCACCACTATAGCAAAATAAACTTATATATTGCCATATAGTCCTCCTGGGTAATATCAAATCATTTTTGACATCAGAACCTGCAGGATTAGATTCAACCCCTGTTCAAATCAAGAACATTTGATAACAAGAAGAATTTACAATGAAATAAAAAAAGTAAAATCAATCTCTAGTTTATAAATCCCTTTTTATTTCAGTTCTATAAATGTAAATATAAATTTTAACAAGAATAATATTCATTTTATAAATTCCATAAAGATTCAACATGTTTGTATTTTCTGATATTATCAAAACCAAAAGAGCTTTCCAATTAGTCTACTCATATTTGCTGTTATTTGTTTAAACAGAAATTTCAGTTAATCTCCAATCTTCCTTGGTATTGTATTATATAAAATCACTGATGCAAGTGCACTAAGCAGTCAAATTCTATTTTTTTTGTGTTTGATGGCTGGCCATCAGAAAATAAATCTTGGAAAAATCAGAGATTACCGTTTGAAACCAGCAGAAAAAACCCCAAATAGATTGATCTTTGAAAAAGCTCTCTGTTTTTTAAGATGTGCTCTTTGCAGTTCTGCATTAACGAAAAAGGATTCAAAACAGAACATTCTCCAAAAGTCTAGAAACAGCTGATTTTTTCAATTTTTAATTTTTTGATTGAGATGGCAAACTGATTTCCTATTATTCTAAACAATTAAAAAAGTGGATTAAAAAGATTCTCTAACATATCACACACAGGTGCATGCACAGTCCAGATGGGTAACAATGATCACTCTTATTGACCTATTCTCATGGTTCAATAAAAGTAACAAAGTATGATTTTATGATAATAAAATATGCAAAAATAACTTAGTAAAACCCCAATGTCATTTCGACATAATAATTTCAAAATGTTTTTAAAACATATTGACAAAAAGGTTTTTGATGAAACATCTGTTCAAGTAGACAAAATGTTTGTCATCAAAATGTCTGGACACGGTTTTATCGCAGCAGTTTTGGTTACATATACTTATCTAGCTCCATTATAATAAGGATTTTAAAAAATAAGCCAAGACCTTTGACAATTTACTGTTTCAAATAACAGTGATTTTGGTCACCCCAAGTGAATAAGTGAATGGAATCTATTTTGGTAAGACAAAATTACCAAAATTGAACCAAGTCACCCATCTTGAGTGTCATAAACCTCTCATTAATTAAATTCTTTCTCTCATTATTTAATGTTCGTTGTAGATGGTTTGAGAAGTTAAAACTAAAGCTGATAGCAATGGATACAAGTTATTCTTCTTCAGACGATGTCATATTAGTGAATGTCACTTTGTAAAGCAGTTTTGAATTTGAAGACTGGAAATCATTTGTTGTCATTTGGCAATAACAAAATCATTACAAATAAACATATAAGCATCAAAATGTAAAGAAACTCCACTGAGAATACAAAATCAAAGTCCACTCAGATGATGACATATGTGTATATATCAAACTAAAAACTTTTGGAGAATAACTTAAAATATTTTAGATAAATTAATATTATTTTTACAGTATTATTTTCCATTCATGCCACGTTTTAAGCTGTCAGGAAAATTCTCAGCATGAAATGATAGGGACAGTTAAACAGTGCCTATAAAGTATTGGCAGAAAAAAAGATTGATACCAAATGAAAAAGATGACTGACACTCTCATAAAATAGTTTTAGACTCTATGGTTTCCAGAGATTTTGAAGAGTAGAAAAATAAAAATGTTACAGGACTGAAAGATCTGTCATGTTGACTATGAGAGAATCATTTTAATAAATTAAATGAAAAAACACTTTGAACAACACAATGTATTTATCAAAAACAGCCAAACAGTATAAAAAAGCTATGCATGTAGAGACATGTGTATATACACGCATGCAGAAATAATCAATGCCACAAAATATTTCTAATATTTTCTAATATTACTTCATGAAATATTTAAAGTAAAAATTATTTCAAAATAATATCAATAATTATATTGAAAGCTCTTTATTCTAAAGTGAAATCAACTTTTTTTGCTTCCTTTTTATTCTGTCTGACACTTTTGGTAAAGAATGTTTGGTAAATTATATGAGCAGAAGAATAATCCGGATTTGCTTTCCCTTCAGTTATTTTTGTATCATCTACAAATGTTAGAATCTCCAGTTCGAACTCATCTACTTTGTGTTTAGAAATTGACTGAAAGCAAAATCATTACAATCTTAGGAAACTTCATGACAATTTACAATTACTAGAAGATTTGCCCGTTGCTTTGCTAAAGGTATATCTAACGCTGTGGTCTGTGTCAGTATGTTCACACAGTAATTTGAAAGGTATTGTTAACTAAAATACAAGATTCATTTTGGGTAAAAAACCAAATCGACACATCAACAACAGTAAGAGCAGTAGTAGTAGTTATATAATCAGCAGCCATACACACAGCAGAACAGCTATTTTATGCTTGTGTATTTGTTATATTATCAGCAGTCACACACACAGCAAAACAGTTATTTTGTGTTTGTGTGTTTGTATTACCCCCTCTCTCTCTTTCTGTTTGTTATGTCACAGACTGCCAGACAGCTCGCAAATTATAAGAAACGATTGTGCAGTCCATTCTTGGTCATTGTGGATGGGGATGAGTTTACATAAAGTGACAGCTGACTGCTGCAAATTCAAAAGATGTCAGCTAGAAACAGCCAAGTTTATAATAACAACATGATTAACTAAATAACTAAGAGTTTTACCAAGATGAGGTTTTGGCTGTCAAAATTGGATTATTGAGACTTGTTTTGGTTTTGGTTGTCAAAATTGGATTATTGAGACTTGCTTGTGTTTTGGTTTTGGTTGTCAAAATTGGATTATTGGAACTAGATTGTGTTTTGGTTTTGGTTGTCAAGATTGGATTATTGAGACTTGCTTGTGTTTTGGTGTTGGTTGTCAAAATTGGATTGAAATCAGGATCAATATGGACTAAGGTGGTTTTATGCATTTGGACATAACCTTGGGATACAACTCTACGATGAGGTTATTTGGTAGTTTTCCAAATTCAATTCAAATTATAAAGATGATGACTCCTGTATTTTAGTCAATACATTTGTGAAGTTATATCATTGTTTATGTTGGAAGGAATTTGGGGAAATTAAAAATTTAGAAGGAATTACTAAGAGTTATCTGTTTTATGTACTATTCTAAAATTCGTTAAATATAAAGGAGACATTTAATATAGGTTGTTATTGATTAGATTTATATACAATTTTTTTTAGTAGACTAATCCACAATTTGGAGATAAATTATGAAAAATGTTTGGGTGCAGAATATTTAGCATTAATCTGAACTATTATAAATAGGACTTAATTTTGCTGTTGGTTACAAATCAATGCGGATTGTACTTGTTTATATACAATATATTTCACAGTACCCTAAAAACCAGACAGTGCCTATAAAGTATTGGCAGAAAAAAGATTGATACCAAAAGAAAAAGATGACCGACACTCTCATAAAATAGTTTTACACCCGATGGTTATATTTACTTTTGACATTTTAGAAATGAAGGTATTGGTCTGCTTATGATTGGTCCCGATTTGCTTGCATCAAATTGGAAGAGAAAAATCAAGGAAAGATTTTTGATATAAAAAAATTGTACCCTTTTCTTCATGAAAACATTCTTACCAAATAAAAGCAGATGGGTGAAGGCTGACCACTATGGCCTTGACTCATGGGGTCATTCAATAAAGTTTCATAACTCTAGCACAAGTACAAACACATACAAGATAATATTATACATCCTGAGAGAAACATTACTCATACTTATGTTAAGTCATTTTAGCAGTTTTTGCTCCAGAGATTTCAATACTGTTTTCGATAAATTCTCAATGAACAAAGGCATGATACGTTTCATTTGAACATGCTTCATTTGAATCCTTAATCACACAATGAATGAAGGGAAAATTGAAAAACAACTTATATAAAAAGTTTGTGTATTCAGCAAAATAAAAAGAATAATGTTGTGAACGTTACATGAATATAAGTAAAAAGGAAATAATTCTCAATTTTCTCTTTGATATAATCTGTTATTTAATTATAGATCCAATTCTCTGAAAATTTAGTAAATCCAACTTTGGATAAGATTTTTGTTGGCATTTTCTATGCTTCAGTTATCATAGCTGAGTTCACAATTCAATATTTTTGGGAGCCATTTTCCCCTGACAGTAATCCAGCCCTTTTCAAATTTGAAAATGTTGGGTAATATGAAGCTAACACACAAAAACCGGTTGAAATCAGTTAATGTATCTCAAAATCAAAGCAAATATGATTCCATGCAAAGCTGAAGCTATGCACATTGAATGAGACAAAGAAATGTATCTTTTTTTGTTCTTTAGAAATATAGACAGAGTAAAAACTCAGTATTCAAAAATTGTGCGTAACCACCCAAAAAGGTCAGAAGGTCAATAAAGGCTGTGTTAAATGTGACTCCCATAAGTCAACACTGTCTCTTCTTTTCCTTTCCTAATATTAAACAGCCACAAGTAATTCAAGAAATGGCTGCTTAATAGTTATCAATATCAACCAACTATAATGACAAATCATCTGTTGTACAACAAAGATGAGGAGAATGACTTTCTTATTCAACAAAGAAATATTTAGCCAAGACAAAACACAGTTGTATTTACATGAATATCTTATTGAGAAAACTATTTTCATAGAAACTTTGGGAGCAGAAAGTCACTTTCACATCTGTCATACATTCTCTGATTGTTAAACAAAGACAAAGACCTTCTGTGAGGAGAATGTTTAGACATGTTAATTCATCCTCAAGAGAAATGAAAAATTATGACATTTTAGTTAGCATTGGTTGATTTTTTTCCAGACGAAAAACGAAAGCTTCACTTGTAGTGTATAAGAATATTTCAAGGAAATACCTTTTTAACCTGAAGAGTTTGTTACATTTAAAACAATGTGAAGCTTAATTTTGCCTTAAAATGACAACATTCTTCGCATTCTGTCTCTGTTTAAAAGTATTTTCAAGTTTGTCAAAATAAATTATCATGTTTCAAAAATAATCTATTTTTATTATCAGTGCATGAATTTCAAAACATTGTAAATGGAAATGTGTAATGAGTGTCAGAAAAGTAATGCACTACATTAACAGGTTGATGAACAAGATCTTCATCTGAAGATTCATTTTAGACACATAAAATATTTTTGATGTTAACAGGAATGATTTAAAAGGACAATGTTTAGCAACTGATTATGTTTGTTTAGAATGTGTAAAAAATAATTTATCCCTGTGACATTCAACTTTAAACTCTCCCTCTCTCTGTATGTATATATGCATTAAGATGGTTATAAAGTTTGTAGGGCTTTTGAAAATTTAGTTTGTGACTTATTCATTGGTGTAAACATTTTTCAGTGCAACATCAATTGAGGATCAAAATTGTCTTTATTTTCCCCTGGGAAAAAGAAATATTCAAGATAAGAAAAGAGAGAAATCTCTCTGTCAGAAATCACACTTTAAAAACAGATTTTTTCAAAATGAGAAACTTGAACCTGAAATAATCCACAGGAAAAATAACCACTGAAATCTAATATTTTACTAATTGCATCTGGATAAAAATTATTACTTTTTTTCTGAGGTGGTCTTAGGAAGGAACACTAATTTTGCAAGGAACAACATATAGGTTAAATAATCTGAATGCAAGAGTTACTTCCCTTCTATTAAAGAATACATGATATTGTGAAATTTAAATAACCAAAACATGCTTTCTTGTGTTGTAATGGACGATTTGAAAATCAGTTTCATCCAAATATTGTCTTATTGATTCAGCTTTCATTTTGAACATGTTTAAAAGCAAAATATTAAAAAGAAACTTATTAGTCATAAAATCTGCTGATATGCATGAATGAAAATCAGGACTGACGGAAAACCTTTGAATTAACAGATAAACTTTCCAACAAAGTCACTTAATAGAAACTGTCCCATGACCAACGTCTTTTGGCAGCATGTTGTGTTGGGGGATATCAATAAAAAAATTGGAAAATGGGGTGATCAATGAATAAGTTACTTCTCTTTTCAGAAAAAAGTGTGAATGCTGTTGGACATAAACTAAGGGATAAATATAGCATGAACTTACATTGCAAATTGAACCTATTTAGGGGAAGAATTTAAAAAAAAAGTTTTTACTAGACATAATAAGGAGTAAATATTTAAATTTTCAGCACTCTAGCTCCATTGGTGCAGCCTGTACACGTCATACATACATAGCCAGCCAGCCAGACCAACTTGAAAACTGAAGAAACCTTTGGTGACAGTTTTAGTTGACAGTTTCTAATAACTCATTCTGGAATTGGCTGTTGTCATTTAAATAAGCATAATTTACTTACATGGTGAATAAATTCTGAAATTAATATATAAAAAAGGAGTATTCCTAAATAAACCAAAACATTTGGCATGACACTTTTGTTAGTAAGCAATTTAGAAAAAAAAACTCTCAATGATTTAAGGCAATTTACAAAAACCGATGATGATTGTCATTTCCATTTTCCATTCTATGAATTCCTCTCTAAGGTGTTTAAAGTCCCTTTTTTCTACTTTTGGGAAAGGAGAGCAAAGGGACATGATTAACTAATAAGACTAAGACTGTGCTCGAATATCTCTCTATCACATATTGCAGATGTAATACAAATCTTGTTTGAATGAATGGCCTCCATTTTGTCTCTACAGACAATGGAACAACACTAGAGTGTCAGTTCCAGGGTGCATGCCAGGGTGAAGCGTAAGGAGATTGTGGGATGCCCAGTCATCAGAATCCCCCTCTCGGCCTTGTTAATATAGTCCAGATGAAAGCAGAGAGCGATATGTTTGGCATCAGCTTGGCTGCCGGAAGGATGTCAAATTGGGCATCAAACCGCCTTAAGGGAACCAGAATTGACTGGTTGCCTTCACAAGGCTAGAGAGCCCAATCTGCCCTGCTAGCTAGGGGAGAGAAGAGATCGATTCATGCCTTTCGCAAAGTCATTTCTTTTTTATACTTTTTTTTTCAAAGCAAGGAAATCACAAATGCTTATCATTTAGGCACAAATAAAAGGTAAAGGGTTAATCAGTAAATTTACTGATTGACTTCATAATAACTGAACATCTAATACTCTTTGATTAGATTCTTTTAATCCCACTCATTTTATTTGGTCTGATGGGAAAGGGTTTCAAATTGGTTCAAGTCTCTTTTTTGTTAATGACCACCAGTTCAGCCTGCCATGAAGCAATGGTTTGCAAAGCTATACTTGGAGACCATTATTACTAAGGAGTTGTTCAAGCCTCACTGTGGCTTTGTATCAGACTATGGTAAGCTTAGTAAATACCAATAACCAGCCAATGGTATATCCAGAAGGTGGACTGGTTCACTGACACAAATGGATAAATAACATTTTGAGTGTGAAAGAAATCAAAAGTTAATGTTGCTTAATAGTTTCATGCAAATTAATTTTATTTTAATAAAATTGAGAGAGAGAGAGAGTGAGAGAGAGAGAGAAAGAGAGAGAGAGAAATACAAATCTATAAATAAACTTTTTCATCATTTTGCAGGAGGAACATTCTTGATATAAATTTAACAAATGGATGAAATGACATTTGAACAAAATTATTTTTCACAATTTCTGATATTTCTTCACCTCATTACTTTAGAAATATTAAAATTGAAAAAGAAAAAAAGGCCAACTATGTAACACCCGTTGGAGCCTTTTATGAAAAAATAATGGATGCATGGAAATATAAAGCTGTAGATATTACTTTATTTAGCCCAGTTGCCTTTGTGTTCAGCCAACTGAACTGTTGTCGGAGGTAGAAGTAGACATATTTGAAAATGGTTTGAATACCAACATTTTTAATTCTTATCATGAACTGCAGTGTAAAATTTGCTGTAACAAAATCTTCAATATCACAGAATATATTAGGCTGAAGTTGGCTCAACCATTGAGATTAATAACAGCAATATCTTTTTCTGCTGAGTGGAAATAAAATGTGACAATAAATTTCAATTTGGTGAGTGAAAGAGACCATTTTAATTGTTTATATACTTTCCATCCATGAAGTCTTCCAAGAAATCCTAAACAACATCTGCTCTTCCCCAAATAACACTCTCTCTCACTTTGACTACCTCCTACCTCCTTCAGTCACTCCAGCCTTTCACCTTTAATAAGAAGCATTCTTCAAAACTTCCGAGCAAAGTTATCTTTTCTTTTCTGATTATCTTTTTCTATATTTAAAAAAATTAAACATTAATTTTTTAGCAAAATTTATTTTTACAGTTTCTTATGGAAAAATCCCCCTTTTACTTGCATGGTAGATTATAATGATACAATTACAATGCTGCCAATAATTAGAACTGGATTGCTTGATGTTTATTGCTATTGGGAAAAAGAACATTGGCATCAAATATTATTATGCAAAGTAACTTGGAGGTATGTAAGACTTGTCAGTTTAACACAGACTAGTGATCACTAGGCCATGTGTTCAAATGATGGTAGGGGATTTTACATATCAGTTTACTCCTCTATTTTTGGTAAGGATTGTTCTTGTTCTTGTTACATAGGAAAGTAAAGTCAACTCTGACTGGAGTTTGACAATTAACTTCTCAGCAGCTGATAAAGAGAAACATCTTCCTCTAATTACATTACTCATTGAGTTGAGAATGAAAATTGTGAAGGTTTTTCACCAGTTTTATAAATAAATAAAAGGAGACCTTTGTTGTATGTGTCTGTTAGAATCATGCTAGAAATTGATGACTACTATTGTCTTAATAGTAGTCATCAATTTCTAGCACGATTCTAACAGACGCATACAACAAAAGTTTCCTTTTATTTATTTATAAAACTGGTGAAAAACCTTCACAATTTTCATTCTCAACTCTTTTTAAAATATTAATAACAATGAGTGAAAAAGTCTTTTTTCCATACAAGTGTTTGAATTTAATGAAAAATTATAATGGTTAAAACAAAAATTGATCTTAAAATGTAAACAAATAATTTTAATTAGAATGACTCCTTGTAAAATGTCAGAACTTTTTGAAAAATTGATTTCTTAATCCCTTGTTTTTAAGAAAAGCTAAAGTTTATTAAGGTCATTTTATATACATTATTACGGTCATTTTATATACACTCTTAAAATTTGTGATTTTTTATGTTGCTAGATGGGGGTTAGTTTTTGGCCAGTTTTTATGACCATACCAACACTTTATTTTGTGAAAATGGTATATTATGATAGTAAAATTTGATTGCAAATCTAGATTTAGGAAAGTATGTAATTGTTGTCAGAATCATAATTGTTTAGACTTAACTGAAATGTGCAACAAAAGAAAAATTAGAGAAAACTATTGCAGAAATCTCAGGTGTAGAAAATGGAGGAAACAATGATCTCTTACAATGAACAATCTAATGCATTGAACATTTCTCTTTCATATGCAGCTTTCAATTAAAAAATCTATAAAAAACCTCTGGCAAAAAAAATGTTAATAACATTTTGTGAGGTCATCTGGTTCACAAAAAATAAATTTTGAAAGATGATTTGACAGATTATACTTTATTATTATAGAGAATAGATTCAAAATCCTAAAATGATATTCTCTTAATTTCTGCTTTAGAAAATTCTCTTAATTTTTGCTTTAGAAAATTATTATCAAAAAGTTATCAATTCTTTGACAAAATATTCTAGATTACTATTTATTACTGTTGCTATAATCTGTTTCATATTACAGGTTTTTAATGAAACTTGTTGATAAGGTTGATTGGTGAAAGAAGAGAGAGTAGAGGAAGATGGATGAAGGTTAGTGGAATGAAAAGTGAAAGAAAAAGAGAAAAATGTTAAATTTAAGGGGAAAAAAGAGTGAAGAAATGGAGGGGAATGAAAGAAATGAATGAAAGTAGGCGAGACAAAAATAAATAAAATACAAGTGCTTTTCCTCTGTTCTTTTAGTTACCCAACGTTCTAATGTTGGAAAGGTTATAATGAACGGCTCTCGACATTGATTAGGCACCACTTGTGTCCATGAATGTATTTGTATTCGATTTATACTGTAACAAACTACTTCTGGTTATTTGAACCATAGTTTTTTGAAGACAAGAAAATAATGAAAAAAATGAAGAGGAGAATGAAGCAAGTATTAAAGAAGAAGAAAAGAAGAAGAGAGAAAGGTTGTAAAAATAAAAGAGAAAATAGAGAAAAGATAAAAGATATTAAGTAAAAAATACCAAACAAAATGGAAAATGTAGATAAAAGAAATTGATTTTAAAAAAAGAACTAAATAAAAAGAGATGAAAAAGTTCCTATAAAAATATATATGAAATAAAAATATCCAAAATCAAAGTATTACATGAATATAAATTGTTTTTTGTCAAAGAAAATGACTGCAAAAATGTGTTCAGTATGCCAACATGAAGGCAACCACAAGCATTCTGTCAATGTCGTTCATTCTCTTGTGTCCATTTAGGAGACGTACTCCAGATTCCAGAACATCTGCTTTGGAAAACTTACCAGTATAAAGAATGTCACCAGGTAATGGGAATAGAACTCTGCAAGTGAAACAAAAAACAAAACAGTTATGAAATGATTTTAAATTTGTTTAAGATTCTGTCTTTTATTTTCTCTAGAGTTGAACTTATTCCTAATCTATTTGTACCATTTTTCAGAAGTGTGGTATCTTTTGTTTTCATCATTATATGCAGGGCCCCTGAGTGGGGGGTGCAGCTGGGGTCCGGAAGGCAAAAGAGGCCCCGGGATTTTCTGAGGTAGAGCAGGGGCGGGGGGAAACAGCTTTGCACCGCCTTATAAAATTCCTCTCAGTGGCACTGGCCCTGATTATATGCATTATAATATCTACTTTACTAAGTCCATATTTTGCTCATGTTTATAGAACCAGAGAGAGTTAAGTAAAGACAGAATGCTAATCAGTCTCCCAGCAATCCCTCCGACATATTTCATCATCATGAAAGTCATATATATTTTTAGACAAGGATCACAATTAGCCAAAGTGATTTTTCAAATCAAACTAAATAGGTTTCATTAAATTCTATTGGTTACTGAATTGAGTGACACAAATTACATTCAGATTGAATCAAATGCCCATTTAGAAAAATTGCAGGAATTATAGTTGATAAAGTTGAATGTAAAAATAACAGGTCTGATTGTTATGATTTATGTTCCGGACACCTGTGGCAGAAATGTAAGTGACCATGATCACCTTAGGAGATGGGTATATTGCATCAGGTTGTAAACAGGAAATGGGGACCGGTGATTGACACCATGTAGGCCTTAGAGAAACTATAAAGCGGAGTCGAAAGGTAGAAGACAGTCAGTCATCCCTCCCTGGGAAGTGGACAGAAATCTCGACACTCAAAGAAGACGCAGACATCAGCGGAGTCGTTAAGGCACGAGACCGCTGCCCCTGCTGGGGACAGCCTGGCAGTTCTCCTTATCTTCTCTCTCCCACTCTTCACTCTCCGGCCGACAAAGATGTATGTTGTGTAATAAAAATATGTCCAGATATTTTTATAAGCAAGTCTTCGTGTTTCCTTTCTATCCAAGTCCAGGACACCCCGCTATACAACATGGTTAGTCACTCAACAGAAACCATCACATGACCAACATCTTTTGGTGGCATGTCATGTTTGGGGGTGATCAATTGAAAAATTGGAAAAAGGGGTGATCAATGAATAAGTTACTTCTCTCGCCTTTTGTTGAGCAGTGATCATTAAAACTGTCTTGATTTTTTTAAAAAGTGTGAACTCAGCCAGACACAAACTGGGGACCAATTTAGCATAAACTTGCATTGAAAATTGAAATCCCGACTAAAAACATATTTGAGGGGGGGGGGGGGGTAAAAAAAAAAACAAAACAGATTTTTCTAGACACAATAAGGAGTGTTTTTTGAAAATCCAGACTTGATCACTGCCCAACAAAATGCGAGAAAAGTAACTTTTTCCAATTTTTTAATTGATCAGCTCTAATATGTCATGCTGCCAAAAGACATTTCTAATGACTGACTAACCAGACCTGTTTAATGTAGAAGACAAATAAGATGATTTATGACATGACTAAATAATACTTTTTACGCCATGACTAAATAATACTTTTTATGTAAACAAATTTTTGTATTTTAAATGAAATATACAATTTGAGTTGCTAAACTGAGAATCAGCAAGATAAGTTTATTAATGGGTGAGAGACAAAACGATTTTATTTCTGTAACAACTTCTATATTTACATACCGTCTAATGATAATACAGCCTGCAAAGCCTGCAACTTCTGACCAAAACTTCTTAACTTGATCATTCCGAAAGTTCATCTTTTCAGTATATAATTGTCCTTAGAAAATGAAAAACAAAAAATTAAATATAAAAGAGACAGAACAATGCAGTTTCATAGACTCAATAATGCCATATGAATCTGTATACAAAGAGCAGGTGTATCTATTCCCAACAATGTAAAACATATGTGCATGATGAAATTGTATAGATGTTTTGTGTAGATGTTTCTTTCTCTAAATTATAGTAACTAGACTAAAACCCACCCTAACGGGTGGGTTAAATTGCTGTCCAAAAGAGGAATCTATGAAAAAGAACGCTAGATGGAAATCAGATAGCGTTTTTATTTAAGTTTCTTTTAGAATGCATTTAATACCACTCATTCTTTACACTGTTAGAAAAAAATAGAGACTAATGTTGAAAAAAAATGCGTTGGGGCTAAAATCAAAATGGGCTGTTAATATTAAAAAAGTGGGGCTAATCTCCAAAAAGAGGGAGTACTAATGCAAAAAAAAGAGGGGGCTAATATAAAAAATCAGTCATCACGTGCAATTTTATTCCTAAAACTACTTTTACAGATGCTGGCAGCCTCATGAAATTACTCAGGTACAAAATATGTGTCCATTTCAGGATGAATTTACAATAATAATACACGACTGCTGGGGGGAAAATAACTGCAAATATTGTTTCCCCTTGCTTTAGAGCCCTAAAAAAGAAAAATGGAAAGAAAGTTCCCTCCCTGAAACGGAGAAAATGTTCCCCCTTAATTTTGACCATAAAAGAGAAAAAAGTTTTCTTATTAGGTACATACATCTTATATGGTAATGAAAACAAATGTAGCAGTAGTATTTTTACTTTTTTTGTTCTTGGGTAATAAGTGTTATTTTCTAATTGATTATGTCTAAAAAGTATAGAAAATGTAAATATAGTATTCAAATGGTTCTTCAAATGATTGAACTCCTTGTTATTTCTGTTGTAAACACAACGTTTCGGCTGATCCATTCTTTGGCCGTCTTCAGATGTAAAATTCGAGTGTGAAGGGTTAAACAGAAGTTATGTTTACGGAAGAAGAATGGATCAGCCGAAATGTTGTGTTTACAACACAAATAAGAAGATGGAGTTCAATCATCCGAAGAAACATTTGTATATTGATGACCCTTCTCAAAACTATAGAAAGTAAACATAGTAATCGTAAATACGCTTTTGTGACCAGGACAAAGATAAATTGACATCTACTTGTTACCAATTCGACAATGGGCGAATTTGCACATCTTTATTTGCTCATAAAGTAAGAAAAACAACAACATATGAATATCGCTGTTCTGGTCATAAAAGTGAAATTTGAATGGAATAATAGCCACTTTCTATACTTTTTACATATAAGCAATTAGAAAATAACACTCACTACCCAGGAACAAAAATCGTATTGCACAGTGTAATAAATCTTGCAAACTATATTGACTTTTGTTGGCTCTTACAGTTAACTGGTCAATAGAGATACTATGGACTATTTTCAACATTGTAAATAAATCTCCTACCTGTAATTTTCATATATTCTATCATAGCCATAGCAAAGTGATGATTCTGGTCACTGTGTTCAGATGGTTCCAAGAAATGATAAAATGCAACAAGGTAATTGACAAGAAGGCAAGCCATGTCAAAGGCACACGAACCAACATGGGAAAATTCAAAACCAGTAAACTGTTTAAAAGAAATAAATAGTAAAGAGAATTTTTAAAAAATATTCCAATAGTATGACTACCAAACTTTTAGTTAAAAAAATCTATAATGAAATATCTTGTTTTAGCCATGAAGTTGGTCTTTAAAGTAGTTTTCAAATATTGATATGTTTAAGACTTCAAAACATCAACTTCTTATGCTTGAAAGAGGGGAGTACTGGATAGCATTGGATAAAAAGAGTATTTATACTTATCAAAGTGAGCAGCTAAGTAGAAATGGATCAATTGATTTTGTATCATCATTGCCAGATGTGTTTAGAATTTATTGTTTAGATGTTGTATTGAGAAAATGAAGTTCTTCGTTGAATAAAACAGTGTTCTCTTTCAGAGAATTGCAAATGGTTGCAACTGAAACAAGATGGCTTCCATAACAATACATGGTGACTTCCACATAACTGTTTGCCAACCTCATGTCCTTTTTGAAGGTCAAAGGTACACTCAGGGGAAATTAAAATATACCCACGCCATGCCCCTGGGTTCAATACTAATATAAATTGTAGGTGGCCTCCCTGTTGGAGGATAATCCAATCAGAACATATTGGCATTGCCAAGAAAGTGCTATACTTTTCTAATTGACATAGCAGACTTTTAGAAGAATTGACACACCCCCAAAATACTAGTCAAAAATAAAAAATATGTAAAAGAAAAATACATTTTGCAACATAAATAAGCACACTTGACTGTATTTCAACAATTGATAACAGCTAAAATAGTTCAGTTATGATTTCAAGTTGAAACACACCTTAAAATATCTAATCTAAACTCTTAATTTTAGAGAATTACCTACAACTATTGATATTCAAGTAATTCTAAGAGACAAAAATATAAAACATGGGTTAAAAACACCCATACTTTTTCAATGCATGAAACTGTATCTATGTTTATGGCAACATGAATACTTCAAGATAGAATCTTCTTTCCCACCAGAGAAAAAAGTATCATCTAAAATGTTCTTTAAAACACAAAATAAGCAAAATAATATTGCAAAATAATGAGAGAGAAGCATAATGTCTATTTCACTTTTAAATGTACATTTTTACTTGCTTTTAATAAAAATAAAAAACACATACATGCAAATATGCTGGAAGTGTGAAAATAAATAAATAAACATTATTGTCTTTTATCTTCCTCTCCATTTTTATAATCCTCAGCCCCCTTTCTGCATTTAGTGTGATTTTCTTTAATGTATCTAACATTTTAAGAGCTTTTCAACCTTGTGTACAGAATTATGGATCTACGAAGAAAACTTTTTAGTAAAATATTTATCATCATAGAACAAATGTAAATGGTAACAAAATAGTTGATAAAACTGATAAATTGCAAGTTACAGTTTCTTGACCACTTACTTTGATGTCTCCATTTAAGCTACACAAAATGGAATCCGTTTGCAGATTGCCATGTATCAAACATTCTTTATTGGTGTGAAAAGAATTCTTTAAATCAGCAACTGATGCTAGTAGAGCAGAATTTTCGTAAATTTGGGGCAGGACTTTTTCTAAGGACTCATCTTTGCACTTGGAGGGATTATCCTTTTCAAATGAACAGATAAAAGTCATTTTTTCAATTATTCCAGGAAATCCACAGTCCCTGACACGAACAAACAAACAAAAAAAAAATTTAAATAATTGTAAAACAATGAAAAATATTTTACAGATTTGAGTCATGAAACATTATCTTCTTAATGAGATGTTTATAATATTGGAAAAGCAAAATTGACATACATGTTGATTATTATTCAGCATGTTTAATAAAGATTGCCCAAAACTAAATTTTTTAAAAGTTATTCTCTCTTTGAAATATTATAAATCAGTGATAAAATTTTAAAATAAAAAAGTCAAGATTCAAAAGTAAGTTTTTCTATTAATTCATTTTATGAAATGTTGAATACATTGAACCATTAAACTATAACATAATAACTGACTCTACATTCATTACTTACTACTATTATTATATCTTTCTTAATTTGACTTTGTTCAATCATGGCTAATTTCAAACAAATGCCAGCACATTTCTAGAACCCAAATAATCTAAGAATATGCTAATTATTATTCTCTTTGGATGTTCATAGATTTCTCTCAGTAAACTATACACTAAATATTTACCATTTATTTTTTTCCCTGTAATTATTGGAACTAAAATACTGACATCTCTGCCATGGTAGCAAATTACTCACAATTTCAAATAAAGTTTATTTAAAGTAAAATTCAATGGTTAAAAATTCACTTAATCTTAAGACAATGATTTCTACTAGTGGAAAATTTCTCTAAAATTTGCTGATAACTGTTTTGAAATAACTTACTAACGAATAACATTTTGCATTTGATTTGACAGAACTGATAAGCAAAAAGGCAATAAACAAAAAGATTAATGATGATCTTTGAAAGAAATATTGACATGTGTAGTCAAGTTAAAAGAAACGAGCAAAATTGAATATGGAAAAAAAAAGAAAGAATCAAGACGTCCAGTCTTGATTCTTTCTTTTTTAGGGCAAGCAACAACTTGTTTCCTGTTAAAAAACAAGAGTCAACATTTTTCCTTTTAATATGAAAAATGAATATTTAACTAGAAAGCACCCAGAGAGTACATACCTATAGTACACTTTCTCAATTGAAAAACAAATTCCTGGATCCGCCCCAAAATTAACCACCTTTTCCTTACCCCATGGCCCACCCATCTACAAAATTGGATTTAATTGAGAACTTTTGGAGATATTGTGTGGACAGACATGAGTGAATACATAAATGTATGAAAAAGAAAATGGAAAAATATCTCAATAGAAGACAAATTCCTGGATCCACCCCCAAATTTAATCATTTCTCCCTTACCCCATGCCCCACCCGCCCACAAATTTTGATCAAGAACTTTTGGAGATATCGTGTGGACAGTCAGATGGAAAGACAGACAGAAAGACCCAGGGTAATACATATACCTCTCCAATTTCATTGGCAAAAGTAAATTACATCTTACAAGTTCTACTTCAATCAAAATAAATATATGTAACTTTTAAAATCTTAAAATCTCAAACTGAAAATAAAGTTCCCTCTTAAAAGAGTGTCAAAAGAAATTTCCCAGTAGTTTTTGAATTTCAAGGTTATGGACAGCTAACCAGGCAGAAATGCTGCGTCCTGGCATTTTTTCTGAGTAGAAATAAAGTAAAAAAAGAAGAACTGAACTTACTGGAGTTGGGCTTCTAGGTCTTCAAGGCAATTGCGATTAGCAGTTCCAACGAACGTTGCTTTGTGAATGACAACCAAATTGTTTACGATAGCCTTTGCAAGATCTTCAGAGAAATCTTTGCTCATCAATTGTTCATCAAGTGCACGGTAACCCTTCAGGTTTTCGGTGAAGGCTGAGAAATTGCAAAAACAAAAAGAAATTTACATTAAAACGAGACGACCCCATAACCCGTTAGAGAAAATTAGTGCAATCTGATGTGGCAAGAATGAACACAGATCTTTTACGCATTTGAAAATAAATAAATAAGGGAGACTACTCTACGACTAGCATTTAATAGTTATCTCCCATGACAAATAGGTCATTATAATATAGATATTATTCAGTTGCAAATCACCCAGACTTTTTTGCATTCTTTAAGTTATTGCATTCATGGGGTCCCCTACTTCAAAACCTCTGGCTACAATCACCAAAAATCAGACTTTTAGCATTATATAGATGATTATAATAGGCACACAAAATAATCATAGTATTATATAGATGATATACGCCTCCTCGAACGTTTCCACCAGTGCTGTCTATACATCATCTGCAAAGTGTAGTGGTACGATTTCACCACAAACAATGAAATCCTACTGAGTACCAACAGCCGAAGCGTCGAGAGGTCTCGCTACAAAAAACGCAGCTCCGCCCAAGCAAAAACAAACAAAGGGAATAGAGGAAAAGAAAGGAAAGGGAAAACAACGTGACTACAAAACCGCCAACTTACCCAGCCTTTTTTTTTTTGTGCAAGGGCGTGACTTGGACCTGTAAATGAAACTGCTCAGGCTGCTATACCATCGGTCACTGCTCTGACGGGGTCAGCAGAACCCCAAAATCTACATCTGCTTATGTAGGAGGGTACCAGGGCCTGTACCTAAAACTGCAGTTCACCTTAAAACTACACTGCTCAGGCTGGTCCCGCCGTCATTGGATCAAACGCTGTGGAGGTCCATCCCCAAAATCTTTGCTCGCTCGCGAAGCCAAGCCATTCATTCATTCATTCATTATATAGATGATGATGATAGGCACACAAAATAATCCCTGCTTGATATTAAAATCCCAACAACAATTTCATCAGAAAGAAGTACACTAATGAATTGTAAAAATAGTTACAAAATTGAAATAAAATCCTAATACATAAATTTATTAATAAATTTGTAAGCAAGATGTTTAAGATATCCAAAAAGTTTATTTTAAGTTTTCATGTCTACAAAAACCTACAAGTCACAGCATAGTTTTCAGGTTAACTCTACAACTAAACAAATATACTTTAATTAAAATTTTCTCTCAAGAAATTATGATATGTAGAATTATCAGATACTTTGTAAAATGATTCCTTAGATTGTAATGAAGGAGTCGAGAGGAAGCCTAGTTTGTCCATGCTGAAAACTAGGAAAAGAAGAAAAGAAATGAGAAAAAAAATCAGGAGACAGAGGAAGACAGGCTGGATGTGAATGCTACTAATGTTAGGAAGAGGTAAGGCCGAAACCAAAAGATGAGTAAAGATACAATTGAACAAATAGAAGTTAAATGTATTAAGGTAGAATAAAAGGTGTACACACCAAAGGCATTTCCTGGTGAAAAAAGGTGGATCTTGATAGCTTTGTTGTTTGGGCAGAACTCTTCTAATTTCTGTAAAACTCTCTGTTCATAGGACAGCCGCAATGATCTGTCTTTGTTACCAAACCACTACAAAAGAGGATAACAATTAAAACCATACCTAATTAAAACTATTGCATTCTATCAGATGAGGAAAAACGTTTTTAGAATTTCATTTGTGTAATATCTTTAGAACAGCCATTAATAATTATCTGTTATTTATAAAGCAGAAGGCTTTTTTCTTTCATAACTTTATGGTTTCATTTTTTTCTTATTCAATAGGTATAAAACTAAACAAAATAGACGAAAATTTCAGCACAAAATTGACACATGAGAAATTTACAAATCTGGCAAAAATCAGCATATTATTTGATTTTAATAAAATTTTCGATACTTATTTATTAAAGGGACGAATTTAAAAAAAAAAAAATTTTCCATTCCAAATTTTGGAGGAGAATAATTTTTTTCATATGATTCATACCCCACCTTTTATTATTAATTTAATGATTTATATATTTTATATAATCATGCTTTCGTTGATTTTTACATAGTTTACAGATATATCCCTTGAGATACTAATTATGTTTTTTTAGAATAATATTCAGGAACTGCTGGAATGGAACTCTTACTTTGGGATTAAAAAACAAGAAAATTAAGTAAAATAATTTTTTTCTGCAAATTTTTAGTTTTATTCAGGCTTTTTTCATCATTTTTATCAATTATTCCGATATTTTTTATTCTTTCTATAATGCGGTTTGAAACTTATATAAAAATATTATAACAATGATGAATAATTAAATATAGCAAAATGATGAAAAGATATTTACTGCAAAATAAGCAAAATAACATCATTTTTTTCAGACTCATATAAAAATTAATTTTTAGAAAGAAGCAAATTTTGAAATAATTTTCTCACAAATCATGCTTTAGAGTGAAAGGGTAGCTACAAATTAAAAACTCATTATTACAACAAACATTTCACCTAATTAATCATATCAGAGTCATTTTTTAATTACAAAACAAACAGGCAACTTATTACTGTACTTTATGGTTTATTCAACATTTATGACATCTATAAATGAAATAAATTTTATATGCCTTACAAGTTATCAATCATGATAATTATTGTTTTAGCAATAATTAATGCATACAGAGTTACAAAAATGGATACTTTAATTAATGAACCCTAATTTTTGTTTGTTTCACTTTTAAAATATTAGAATAAGTCTTCAAATCATGCAATGATGTTAAATTTGGATGATACTGATAAACTTCTAGACACATTAAAACATTAAAAAGAGTAGATTTGTAAAATTAGAACAATTCAATAATAATATATAATATAATATATAAAATATCATATTGTCAAAGTAATTTTTATATAAAAGTAATCTTGTTTCATTTTGAAAATATATTCACTATTTTGTTTATCTTTGCAAACATTAATTCATCATATTTCATTAATAGCTTATATAATAACTAGCATATACCCATAAAAAATGATGGGGTTATTTATGTATGGATCGGCAATAAGGAGTCAAAAGCGATTTTATTAGGTAATTTTTTTTTTATTAATTCAAGTATCCTAATTTTAAGTTTTTTGAAAGTCTCAACTCAATTCAAACTGTTTTAAAGCGTGATCGGACATAAAGTCTTAAGACAAAATGTCATGTAAGAAAGATCACCACTGATATTGTGCTGTATAAAAAAGTCACAGAAAGTAACTTATTTTATTAAAAATATAACTTATTTCATTACAAAATAAAATTAATAGCCAAATTTGTTGAATCTGGCCTTTTTTAAAAGCATTTGGCCATATTTAAAATTTGAGCCATTTTGATTTTATTGTTTCTTTTTTTTTTGCTGTGTGCTAACAATATTTGCATTTGGCCATTTTTGCAAGTTTGGGGCCAGAAATGTCTCCAAGTATCTAGCGATTGCTTCCCCCTTCCTCAATGTAGGTTACATCTAAAGAAGATGAAAGAAAGGCGAGAGAGAGAGACAGTCGTTTTTTATTATCCCTTTATTCTTTTATTAGCTCTGTTAATGTATTTCATGTGGACCAATCATCTCAGACACAACAGGCAACCAAACATACTAATTTACATATTTGGCTTTTATATGATAAGATATGTTAAGTTTGCATATGCTTTGAAACACCCTGTATATAGAGAAAAAGAAAAATGAAAATCAGAATATTTACCTGTGTAAATGGCTTAACAACCTTAATCATCACCTCATGATCTGCTTGGATCTTTTTTGTGTTGTACAATTTGTAAAAACTGAAAAATGCTGCAGAATGAACCAGTTCCAAATGAAGATCTTCTGGCTGGCTTTCTTTAATACCCTGGTATTAACAAAATAGAATAACAATAACATCATTATACATTCACTTAGGCACTCTCACATTAGTATTTCATTTATTGATAAAAAAGTTATTGCTGAATTTTTATCAACGGTGTAAGGGAGACAACTCGTATTAGAGCTCATTAGTGTCCCAGTTTGTATGGCATTCTGATATAATCTACTTATATAATGAACAGTGTCATTTTTTTTCTCTTTCTCTGTCCATAACAATTTTGCTGATAAAAATATCTTCTACCCACCATTTGAAACAATGGACTCTTCCACTGAAACAAGTTAAGTAGTTTCTTTTCTAAAAATAATCTCATAGAATTTCAAATATATCCGTGAATTCTTTCCAC
>VCCN01006872.1:31693-44878 GCA_006491835.1 Architeuthis dux | reverse complement strand
ATATATATATATGTATGTATATCTCCTTCATGAATTAATCCATAGAAATTTGCCTATAAAGTATACGTGACAATTTCTTGTAGAATGCTGAAATACCTATAGATTAATTACTTTTATGGTAAAATAAAGTGTATTTTTGAATTCCTCATGTCTGAAAACCGTGATTTAGATTTTTCTGAAAGAGGAAATCCTAAGGAACATTTTGGTACCCTATTCATGGGTGTAGGCATTGCTGTCCCCTGGACTACACCTTTTACATTCGTGCTTATAACAAAATTTCTCCAAAGGTTCATGTTTTTGTTTTTTTTCTGTTATTCTACATAAAATCTTGCTTTGTTTCGTACCAAATTTGTTAATGGTGTATTTACTTCCAGGTTTGAACATTTTTGGGTGGAATTCGACTGGACTATACTGGGATGTTTAATTACAAAAAAGAATTACAAATAAACTATATGAAATTTTTTTAGGCAGTCATCTGGGGCATATATAGACATTAATACATACATATTAGAGATGAGAGGAGGGTTGGAGACCTTAGGAGACTTATTGTCATTCAGCCTTCAGCAATGACCACCACTCACCAGACATCTGGTGAGAAAGTGCAAACGACAGCACTGCTGTGGACTGAGGGAAAGTGAGAGGAGGGCTGGAAACTTGCTGTCACTCAGTTTCCATTGATGACCACCAGGCATTTGGTGTGAACATGTAGTAGTAGTAGTAGGAGGAGGAGGAGTAGTAATAGTAATAATCATCACACCCTCGCTCACTGGGTGTTAAAAACGGCGCAAAAATTAAAAATATAAATAAGAGAATTAAAGAAAGAAAAACAATACAAAATGATAACGTTTAAAATTGAAAACAGCAATGCTTCACACCCTCGCTCACTCAATGTTAAAAACAGCTCACCAATAAAATTAAAAAGAAATAAGAGAATTGATGAAAGAAAAACAATGAAAAAAAATGATAAGATTTGTTTCGTTGACGTGAGAAGAACAGATACTACGCTTTGATCTAAATGCCATGTACTGTTTTATTACATGCCGCAAAAGGCTGGACCAGTGGACAACGAAACTAGGAGGAGGATATTGCCGAACATTTCTGAAGGGAAATATTCACAATAGTCGCAACGAGAGTTTAGTTTGTTTTGTTTTTTTAACATTTGACTGAACTCGTGTTTAAATAGAGCATCTATGGTCTGACTTTCAGGCTTGTTTTAACTTGTTTTTTTTTGCTTAGTGTTTTCTCGCACGTTTCATGATAAATCTCATTGATGGATTGGATGACTCATGACTGCTAAAACATACAAACAAAAACAAGGAAAAACCTTCTCCCGGCGATTTTAATTTCTTTCTTCATCATATTATCAAATTTATTATGGTTTTTGTAACAACCCGAAGAAAGTAGAAAATGTTCGTTTAGTTCAGCTACCTGTTTTGAAATATTTTGGTCTACTCCTTCAACCAACACCGATACCCCAACCAACATCATAGGTGTGGTTGTTTCGAAACGAACACTAACATGGACAATTTGTTTAAATCCCGTGTGCAAATTAATACACTTAGTTATATTAACACACAAACAATAACAAAAAGGCCAGAACGTTGTTAATGTGTTGCACTCACAAGACTACGAGAGAGAGGCAGGAGGCACCGTCAAAGAACGAAAGTCAGTTACTACACAGCCAGTGTTGCCAAGTAGCTAAAACTGGCTTTAAACATGGTTAAAATCGGCTAAATTTTGTATATTTTAAATGTTATACTCATTTAGAGACTATTTATCATATGAAATAACGGACATCCAGGAGTTATCAAAAACATCTAGACAGATTGTTGGAAGTGTATTTTAGCGTCCCTAATTTCTGCGCATGCTTGACCGTTCCTTTGAGGGTCACGCAGGACGCATGCGGTGCGTGAAATTAACGCCTATGTTTTCCCTTTGTTTTTGTAGTTATGTGGAGAGAGAACGAATGTACGAATAGAAACCTACATGTGTTATGTGTTTTTAAGTATTATCACAGAAAAATATCTGGTGTAAATTAAAAATCAAAATTAACACTAACCGGAACGAACCCTAACAACGTCAATTTAAAAATAAATTGAACATTTAAAAAACACAATTTGTTTCATTTAATCTGCATTCGTGCCCTTTCGAAAATTTTAATTAAACACCTTTAAATTCAGAAATGACCTCAACTAAGGTGAGTAAACATTGTATTGTTAAAATCATTATTTGTGTCGCATAATTTCGGACGCTAAACTTCCTTAGATTCTAGATATTTCTAGATGTTTTTATAAATATGGATTATCTCCTGGATGTGGAAATAACTATATATCCCAGAACACATTATTAATAAAAATTAAACATTTACTTCTTTTAAACTCACCAGATTTAATTGGCTATAATAGATTTTTATCGGCTAAATTGGAAAGAAATCAGCTAGATCTAGCCAAAAAATGGCTAATTTGGTAAGACTGTAAACAGCACTCTGAAGTCCCCCCTGTCTCTCACGTGTTACTCCTCTTCTATACTTATTCTCTCTCTTTCCACATTGCATTTGCTTCTTACATAATAAAAGAGTTCACATGTGAATAATACTGACCGTACTCCAGCTGTAGTCATGTTCTGGTCGTTTTAACAGCTCAAGAATATCCTGGAAACTGATCATCGTATCTTGGAGATCTTCGTCTGAGCGGCTCGCCATAGTCACGTGAAACAGTTGAATTGTCGTTCTCTCTCTACCCCCTCTCAATGTGTGTGTCTCTCTCTCTCCAGTCCAGATAAAAACGGACAGACCCGCTTTCTGACTGATATGACTTAATGTTTATTTTCTAACGCCATTGTTTGCACAAATGCACAGTACACAGGGAACACTGGAATGTAAGGTTCTGAAACTGATTTACAGACGGAGAAAATTAACATTGAATTTTTAAGAAAATAAACAAGATCAAGACAATATTTTGACACTGACAGTATTTGATTCTGTAAAATTCGGAATAACGATTTTATGCATTAAAATTAATTATACTTATGACAGGTTTAATCAACCCATGACCCGACTTTTCCGCGCAAGTCTACCCAGCGCCGACATCTGAACGCCGACTTCTCGGCGCACGTCTGCTAGGCGCAAGGATATCTCAGCGCAAGAACAAACAAAAACAATCAATGGAATTAAACTGTACCTTCGAACACTAAAAAGGTTTTAATTTTTGTAATAAATAGTTTTATAGTTTGTTTCAGCCATACTGCGAACTTAAAATAATTAATGTAGTAGAAAGGTCTCTTTAAAACGGGAGAACCGCAGGGCACAGAGTCTCTATCACGCGACACTTCTTCGGAGGGAACTTCTCCCAGCACGACACCGGAGAACGAAGTGATTTCTCTCGAATCACTATGCATCAACGACGTTCTTCCTGACCGCGGTCAAAACCGAAATTATCGGTCACTGAACAATGACCGATTGAATGAATGAATAATGATTGAGAAAAATAATGTGTCTTGCATTGAAAATGTTCATCAGTTTGATTGGAACGAAAAAATCAAACTCAAAGTGAATGTATGCATATGAGTGATTAACACTTGTCGTGTTAAGTTAGTGTATGCATATGAGTGAATGTATACTAATGCTATGCATATGAGTTATTAACACTTGCCGTGTCAATGGGTGTATGCATGCGTGTTTGTAGTAAAATTAGTGACTTACTTGCTTTGCCGCTGTGATTGTTAGATTTCCTTGTGCACACATGTGAATGCATGTATGTGTGTGAGTCGGACGGCTGTGCCAAACATGCAGCGAAAACCGCAATCATCTGTCCGTTTGAACTTTGCGCCTTTTCTAAACTTGTTGGCAAAATTTCCCCGGGGCCTATTTTGGTGAGATTTTGGAGAATAAAATGTTTGGAGGTGGGGAAAGGTGAAGGAACCGACAAGGCATCCTTTCTCTCTCTCTGGATTCGATTAGGTGAAAAGCCGAAATTGAACAACCATAAACGTCAAAATCATATAAAATTTAATTTTTTCGTCATAAAATGTTAGCGTCATTAGTAAGTTGAAAGATTGGTGAAATATATGAGATAAAAATTATTTGTGTACACCTTATAAAACGGGAGATATTATTGAATCAAAATAGCGTAAATATTCATGCAGATGTAAACAAGTTCTGGTCCGTAGTAATTACGAGTAGATTTTCTCCCCATTTTAACGCAAAAAAACTCCACTAGATCTTAAACATTTTCTACACATCAACTACTGATCGGATTTTAATAAATTTTTCAATACTTATCGAATAAAGGATGAATTTAAAAAAAAATCAATTTGTATTCCAAATTTCGGGAAAATAATTTTTCATTGTGATAAAAAAATACTCCCCTTAAAAATTTGATGATTTCATTGATTTATTTTCAATGGATCAGTCCAATCTTTTTACATTAATAAGTCAAGACCATGAACATATAAATTCTGCTTCTGTTTTTGAAAAAGCTATTATTATTAATTTTTTACTCTGTTTCTGTTGCAATTGGCTCAATTCTGTTCTCACGTGCTGTACTGAACTGACTGTGAGATTATTACAACAGGTGTGTCCTCTTTTCATAGAAAATTTACGTCATAAGTCCATCTGTAGAAAAATATCGGCCAATTAAATCACAACAAAACAAATTAATAAAAAAATTGGGATTGTTTCAGTTTTTTTCACATGTCTTTACATGTGAAAAAAACTGAAACAATCCCAATTTTTTTATTAATTTGTTTTGTTTTCTATGAAAAGAGGACACACCTGTTGTAATAATCTCACAGTCAGCCATCTGCTGCTGCTGATTTTACCTACTTCCGTAATAGCTTCTTATGCGCTAATTGGTTTCAACGGGTGCGTAACGCTGGCGGTGGGTCGAAGAAAGAGGTTTTTATGTAGTTTTTTAATGGAAAATCATAATTATTCTGTTAAGTATTGTTCAGTAATAATGAAACTAAGTATATCTAATTTTTTAAAAACATCGGAAGAATTCTTTATTTAAAATTTCTTTTTAAATTACAGACTTGGAATTTATTTTTAATTTCCAAAAAGGTCAACAAAATGGCGGAAATTATAGTTTAAAACTTTAAATTGACTTTTAAGAGCACAATTCTACGTTGAAGTCTTTTTTTCTTTTTTCCGGACACATATTTGGACTTTATTCTCTCGTCAAAAACAAGAAAAACTTACAAACAACAGTTTTTAAATTTTAATTTACGTTTTAAAATGGGGTGTCCAAAGTGCGCAGAAATACCTACTTTAGTTTGTAGAGAAAAACCTTTTTCTTTTTAAAAGGATATATAACAGCGTTGTATTTTTAAATATTGGCGTTGATGTTTTTATGTTCATCATGTGAACAGTAGCATATTTCGCCTTTAAGTCTGCGAATGAAAGTATGTTTGTTTTTTTCGTTGTTCGAAAGTTTTGCTGGTCGCAATAGATATATTTGGTTGTTCAGTTAAAAATGCTAATTTTCAGAATCCAGGCTGCTTGTCTTAAATCGGCGTGAGTAAAGTAGGGTTGTCAGGTAGTGGAAAAACGCGTGTGGTCTCCATAGCCATTTTTGAATCGTAACAGCAGTGTTGTGTTGAAGTTGTTTAAAAGATTTGGCGGGCTTTGCTAATTGCTTCTCTTTGAGTCGAGGAAAATTTTGACGCAGCTGAAATATTTCTGCTGTAGCTGTCACTTTTCTTAAAATACCAAAATAGGGCTAGAAATATCAAGCTGGCTTTATCACCTCGACGGAGCTAGCTCTGAACCCTATGAAGTACGAAACTAAGAATTAGCTTCCTTTTTCGTGACGTCACCACAACTAAAAAAAACTAGTTTTATGATAATCCTGGCCTTTTCAGCCTGCTCCCAGCAGTGCTTCACTCGCCCGTGCCTACACCTTCCTGGCTTCTTTTCACCCACTTAACATTTAGGCCCACTAAGTGTTTTTACAGTTTTAAATATGGACATTTCTTCAAATGCCAATATTTCTTTATTTCAATCTCAGTCATCGCTCCGTTTCCTTTTCGCCCAAACAGGGAATAAACGCCTCAAATATAGGCCATTCGAGAATTAACGATGATCACCGATTACTTTAGTTTCTGCTAACACAGGCTTAAAATGTCTTCCTGGTTATAAACTATCCTTCCTCCATGCCGGCATCCTTCCCTTTCTGTCATATGCCCCTTTTTTCCATAACTGATTTCCTTTGTCTCGATAACATATCCTTAGGCGCGATTATCACCTAGATATCGATTCACATAACCGGCTGCATCAGACAAAATCTATTTCGCTAGGGGTTACCATTTTGTAGGTAGGACACCGGAGACGATCGAAAAAACGAATATACCGACATATGTGATTTATTTAGGACACCGATAACAATGACCGATTGAATGAATGAATAATGATTGAGAAAAATAATGTGTCTTGCATTGAAAATGTTCATCAGTTTGATTGGAACGAAAAAATCAAACTCAAAGTGAATGTATGCATATGAGTGATTAACACTTGTCGTGTTAATGAGTGTGTGAAAGAATGGAGAGAACGGACGAATGAAAACAGGGGAAGATACGGTGAAGTCACCGTATCGTCCGAGAGTTGAAGGTTTTTGGCGCGCGAAGGACAAAGAAAAGATGAAGTAAGATCCCGTTTCCCCGGGAGTTTGAATTCGGCGCCGAGACAGAGGGAGAGAGAGAGGGGAGGAGAGCAGTAGCAGCAGTGGCAGTAGGTAGGGGTAGCATGAAGAGGCAGTAGAGCCAGGGACAGCAACAGTAGCAGTAGTGACAGTAGAGGCTGTGTGTGTGAACAGAGGAGGAGGCACGAAAGTTTGCTGCTACCAGTGGAAACACCGCCCAGCGACCGAAGCGGGTTGCTTTAAATCCGATGAAGGAAGACACTATCTTCGAGGAAGTATAAACTTCCCTCGCTCTTTTCTTCTCTTTGCTTTTTTCTAAAGGCTGTGGACCAAAAATCAACATTTGTGAAACCCCAATGTTTGATTTTCCACAAACAAGGACTATTCTCTCTCCCCGGAATTTTACCTCAACGACCAAAGGACTATTTTCTGTCACCGGGGTATTTCTTGTTTACGGTTGATAAAACTTCCATATTGCCCACAAAATCTTGTTTGTGCGTCGTGACAGAGTGTATGCATGTTTGTTGTAAAATCAGTGATTTACTTGCTTTGCCGTTGTGTATGTTAGATTGCCTTGTGTGCACAGGTGAATGCATGTTTGTGAGTCGGTGCCAAATGGGCAGCGAAAACCGCGACTGACGAAAAGTGTCTGTCGTCTGTTTATATAGGAAATAGGTAGGCTCGCACGGAGATGAAATTGTAGGTGCGTTTTCATTAGATGAAAAATAGCTGCTGCTGCTTAATTAATTGTTGAGCAATCATCTGTCCGTTTGAACTTTGCGCCTTCTAAACTACTTGGCGCAATTTTCCCGGAGCCTATTTTGGTGAGATTTTGGAGAATAAAATGTTTGGAGGTAAGGAAATGTGAAGGAACCGACACTTTCACCTTGTAACAATGTGCTTTATGGGCCTTTCGTTTCACTCAAATATTTCTTCGCAAAAACATGTGATCATGCAAAATTCTCCCCCTTTTATTCGTATTTGTTAACTGTTATAAAGTCTTATTCGTGCCCGGGTTCTTCTATTCGTTTATTCATCATTCGTACTGAATCTGATTTCTTGAGTGATTCAAAGAGATTAACTAAGTTTTGTTTGTGGTGGGATACAGGAAAAAGGAGCCAAATAACAATTTATTTATTTCGTATAATTAATTTTTTGTTGACAGAAATTAAAAAAGACTAGCGCCTTGACCAACGTTATTCCGTCATTGAATTAGATGATGCTTGGTCAAGATTCTTCATACTTGTAGGGATATAATGGATAACAGCAACGTTTCTGTTCCCGGCGGAAAAAAAGCCGGTGTTGGATTCTCACCTCCAAACATTCACACCATATTATGACCTTCCATAGATCTCTCAGTTGAGAACCCTTTTTCGAGCACACTTTGGGAAAATATCCCCAAAATAGGCTCCACAGGATTCCCGCCTAAAGCTACCAAGATGGGATCGGACATAAATCATTCAAGTTGTCAACACTAGGCTCCGGGATTTTCTGACCAATCAGAGAACAGCATTTCGCGTTATAAACGAATGCTTCAGAACAGCCTGGACTTTGATCGCCTGACTCCCTGTCGGAGAGATCGCTCTCTCTCTCTCTCTCTCTCTCTCTCTCTCATACATACATACATACACTCTACTACGATCGCTAAAAAGTTTTTAACTGAATCATTTTTGCTCTTTGCAGCAAAAGATCTTTAGTTTCTAAATTGCGACGAACAAGAAATTAACCATGCAAATGAAGACTATCCAATCCGTCAAGAATTTAAAAGAAAATCTACTTATAGTCATGTAATGTCTGTCTTATCAAGAACCATCGAGTTGCTCGCGATATTCACTAAGCTTGTACGGTACAAGTCCAAATGAGGAGAAAGAGGAAGATTGTGTTGGGCCACTCTTCCAAATGAAGAGTGTATGCCTGTCTTGAAAATCAGTATTCGAAATTTTGGCCTGTACTTGGGTTCGAACGCTAACTTTTGGCCCCGGTAGGAGATACGCAACTATCTCAACCATGGGGCCCTGAAATATTCTCCAGTTATCCTACACGCATACGTACAATGTTTTTTTTATAGTGATAGATCTAAACTTGCTTGTTTTATCAAAAGGCATTACCGTACAAGAGTAATGTTAAAAAAATGCTGTTTGAACCTGCCTCGTGGCTGAGATAATTGCGTATTTCCCACTGGCATCAGTAGTCGGTGTTCAAGACCAAGTAAAAGCCAAGATTTCAAATATCGATTTTCAAGGCAGGTATGCCCTTCCCATTTAGAAGACTGATGCTACACAATGTGTCAATTGTTATGACTCCAATTTTGACCTTGTGTCGTTAGTTTAGTATCAAAAGGAAACATTGTAAGAAGTATAATAAAATAATGATGTCACGTAACAGTCGGAACATGATTGGTTTATTTGGGAAGTTCAAACTGATTGATCAATTGCTGAAATGTTTTTTACAACGTGCTTGAGCTGAAAAAAGACGCAATATTGGATCAGATGCATTCCCAAAAGAACTCTTCCTAATTAATTGCCATTTGATTAAAGTTAATTATGTCCCAGACTAATTTTTAGATCGATAACGACTAAAGATTGATGTCTGGCATTCTGGAAAAAGAAATTATTATCTTGGAGAGAAAAAAAGGATCCGAAAATAAGTGACCACACATTTTGTTTATTGTGTAATACTTTTCAACGGGACATTTTGACCAGTTGGACGCACCCTTTTTCACGTAACATCGTGTAAATCTTTTGGTATACAAAACAAAGAAAGATAATTGGCGTCTATTGGCTATTGGCCATTGAGTACAAGAGCAGTTACTTATCATGCTAAAGAATATGGAATTCTTCCTCTAAACGTCTTTTGCTGAAAAAGAAAAGAAAGAAAATGTAACAAACAAACAAAAAAGTAACAGAAACAACTAATGTGAGAAGATGAAGTTGCTTGCTCTTCATAGTCATGGTATTTCAAACAGAATCTCTAATTGCAAACTATTTGGTTAATGAAATCAAAGGATTTCAAAGAATCAATCTGTTTATCAATAAAAACAATTATTCACAACCCCCAACACCTAAACATATTATACAACCAATGATGATTAAATGAAAGTTATGTTAACGTCCTGTGGTCTTACTACAGATAAACATTACCGTCGGAACATCACCGCAAAGGGGTGGCAGACCCTCATAGCCAGCTCAGGCATCTGCCAGGAGAAGGACACTCCTGTCAAACCTATGACCCATGGGCTCTGATCCTACTCCGGTGGCCCATAGGATTCAAACCCTTGGTTTAAAGGGTGGGGTCGGCCCTGGGCAAGTCGCAATTCACCTTAAAACTTCACTGCTCAGGCTGGAGGGTTATTCCAAACTAAGCCCCGCCGTCTATGATATTTCTGCTGTAGAATACGCCCCTCCAAAAATCTTCGTTTGCGAAGCCAAGCCATTCATTCATTTTTTTTTATCAATAGCAAGTTATAAAGCAAGGAAACAGAGATTAGACTCTGCTGAGTCGACTTTAGGTTTCACCAGGCTATAAAAATTCAGACAACTCGACAGCCGATGTCAGCCACCCGCAAAATCTGTGACTGTCCAAACTATTGCAGTGCACATTCCAAACTCTTGCAGCGTGAATTTGTGGTAATTCCAACTTTTGCCGTGCCACATACACCTAAACGCATCTTCAATGAAAAAGATGAAAAGACAACACACGCACGGACCCAGACAGTTGCCAGTCTGATAGCAAAAATGAATGTCAAGAGTAAGACTGACTTCTTAAATATTGCAATCCAAATATTTCATCACGCAACTAGAGACATACAGCGACCTCAACCCACCTTTACCTTATCGTCTCCCTTTAATAGCTGCTACTTTTAACTTTCGAGCTAGAGACTCACTTTTTACTTTCATGTTTATTAACTAAAATATATTACAAACGTTGCCTAAAGAATGGATACTAGTGATGTTAGCACAAAGATTTGTTAATTTCTTGGGGCAACCTTTTGAAACTTAAATTTATTAATTAATTAATAAAAAATAAATATTATCGCTTTGACATTTAGACCTCATCCAATAACTTTTGACATTGCTCAGATTGCTCTCAAAAACAGCTCGAATTTTCGTGTAAATATTGCCGAATAAAAATTGATTTTAAGACTAATTTAATTGTAATAAATAGAAAATTGATCGTTTTCTCTCCTAATTTTGGTAATGCTCTAATTTATTTTGTCGCAGAGTTTAGTGTCGGCAAACGATTCAATCGATATGAAATTCTCGCCTAAAATGATTTATAATTGTCAGCGATATTACAATTTTCCCAAATGCAACAGACGATACAAATGGATTTGAAGTTGGCAGCTCTTTTAAGTCTGTCATGATTAAACAGGTCATATGTTGGGCGCCTGCTTTAGTGTATAATGAACGTTAATGTTGATAGAATTAAAAGTAATAGTAAACTAACTCCATTATTAAATATACATCTGACTCCAATAAAGTTATCGTATAAACAATAACTTAGAAGAGAGAAGCGTACTAATCTCTAACGGTGAAGCTAATAGTAGCAGTACTGCCGAATAGTAAGCTAGCGTGCTGATAAGACTAGAGACAGAAAGAGGGTAATGTTAACGATGCGCATTTTCTGCACTTTTCTGCAGTAGTAAAAGGAATGAAATACATCCATGTGTACGGATGCAAGTTTGCACATGGTAACACATTTAATGAGATTAAAGAATACAAATACTTTGCAATGATAAGAAGTATATTTATGACAGAAGAATATAACAAAAAGTAGCTGACAAGAAGAATGCATTTAAAGATGTCGTATACTACTTAGTAAAATGTCTGTCCTCAGTTTGTTGAAGATGATGTTGAGTTGAAATTGCTACAAGATTATTATTGGCAAAGAAGGGAGAAGTTGTTAATTAAAGTTGTAAGTTGTAAGAGAATGTAAGTTGGTTTCTCTATTTGAAAGTAGCGGTCAAAAATAGTAATGAGAGTAGACCTGTCATGGCGGACCGTGGTCGTAGTAGCAGTAGTAATAGTAGTAGCCAGTAGTAGCAATTGAAAGAGGAAAGTAGGTCACGTGGTCAAAATGAGGAAGGCAATAATCGGCCATATTAGTTTTATGGCGGCAAATACGAACAAAGAAGCCATCATGTAAACATGGGTAAGGAATTAAACAAAGGCGTCAGGTTGAAATGAAAATGTTACATTTAATAAACAAAAACATAAGATTAAAAATTGACGTACATGGTTGTCAAAAATAAAGGTGATACATGTATAAAAAGAGTTTAAGTGAGAGGTTTGTGATGCAGAATGAAGAGTGAAGGTAAATAGTAGTTTCTGTCGTTAGCCGGTTTTTATCCACCGAAATGTATTCGTTTGTGATAAGAGGTTATAAGTGAACCGAGGTTGAGACGAAGAAATTGGCTAAGCAAAAAGAAAGCATAAGACAGAATGGGGAAAGATATCGGCATGGAGGAAGGCTAGTTTCTAACCAGGAAGACATTTTAAGGAGTAGGTACTACTCCTTAAAATGTCTTCCTGGTTAGATCACCACGGTAGAAACTAAGAGTAATCGATGGTTATCGTATATCTCGAATAGCCTATATTTGAGACGCGTATTCCTAGTTTGAGCGAAAAGGAAATGGAGAGAATGACCACAGATTGAAATAATGAAATATATTGGCATTTAAAGAAATGTCCATATTTAAAAGGTAGAGATGTAAAAACACTTAGTGGTTACCATGATACTCAGTGGATAAAAAAGGGTCTTAACGTGCCAGGAAGAAGTAGGCACGGGCGAGTGAAGCACTGAGTCCTAGGCGGGAAACAGGCTGAAAGGCGCCCAGGATAGTAAAACATGGTCTATATAGTCGTGCTGACGTCACGTAAAAAAGAAGCTAATTCTTAGTTTCGTACTTCATATGGTTTAGTGCTGGCTTCGTCGTGGCGATAAAGCCAGCTTGATATTTTTAGCCCTATTTTGGTATTTAGACAGTGACCGCTACAATGGTAAAGAAGAGAGTGTGTGTGCATGAATGAATGAATGTGTATGCATGCGTACGTACATAATCATAGGTGAGAGGGGCGTCTCTGTGGAACCGTCCTGGGTTTGTCAAGGTGACAAATTTGACTGAACAAAGAATAAAGGATAGCTGGTGTTCTTAAAGTAAGAGGTGAGTGGTGGATGTATGGCCGGTCGAAATTGTGGTGTGTTGAACTGCCAAAATGTAGTGTCTCCCAGCTCGTGGGAGTCTCACTGAAAGGGAAAAGGATGAAGCAAAGGAACAAAGGACAAAGGCAAATGTGACGTTTACTGATCGCCGTCAGCGAGAGAACTGTCGTGTTCTCGCTTCCGAACGTTTTCTTTATTTTCCCCGGTTTGCCTGGCGCATGACCGTGGACACACTTCCGTTTTAGGGGTTTGTGGCAAGGGAGGTAACTTGTGGTATGCGCAGCCTGGCAGGACATCACACCACTCCCCTCTTCATAAAGGAGGATGTGAGGTTCTTCTCTTTGTGTTGTGGGGGACGCGTTTGTTTTAGGACATGCTGGGGGTTTGC
>VCCN01006872.1:4445-30115 GCA_006491835.1 Architeuthis dux | reverse complement strand
TTTCGCCATCTGACGCCGGTTGCGCTTTCTCCGTTGTGTATCCAAAATGGTGGAAATGGAGGCAGGAAATTAGCCATCTTGTGTTAAGGTGGTTATTCCTTTGTGTTTTCGTGAGTTGGATCTCGTCCTCGTCGCCAAAATGTAGTGTCTCCCAGCTCGTGGGAGTCTCACTGAAAGGGAAAGGATGAACCAAAAGGAACAAAGGACAAAGACGAATGTGACGTTTACTGATCGCCGTCAGCGAGAGAACTGTCGTGTTCTCGCTTCCGAACGTCTTCTTTATTTTCCCCGGTTTGCCTGGCGCATGACCGGGGACACACTTCCGTTTTAGGGGTTTGTGGCAAGGGAGGTAACTTGTGGTATTTGCTCCCTTGCGCAGCCTGGCAGGACATCACACTGGGTATCATTAAAAATCCAAGATGAAATGTAAGGTGACAAGATACATGATTTTGCCAGACTTGTCTACAAAGTGTATTAAGTTCGAGTAAAGTACATTAAGTTGTACTCGGAAAGATTAACTTGGTTCTCGGAATAAAAATCTGGGTTTCAAGTGGTTTTCACTTGTTAACCGGAGTGCGTGAGTGCAAAAATAGGTATGAGGCCGCTACAAGTGTAGTCTATAACACCCTACACTTAGTCATTAAACTATATGATTTACAAAACTGTAAAAAAATTCGATTTTACAATCTCATGGATTTTCCTTTCCATATTTCAAATTACAGCAAATTCTACTCTTTCGTTTAGAGAGTTCAATAATTTCTAACCAACAAACCACTGACACATTGAATCAAGGTAACACATTGATAAACTGCCCTAATTTGAATGTTGGACATTAAAAGTTATCAGAAAGTTGCTTTTTTTCGCTCTCACCTGGGAGCCAAGAAGATAAGATAGTCAGTCTTTCAAAAGTAACACTAAATAATTTGCAGCGTTGCCAACCCTTTTGAAATTTGTATATCCAAAATTGAGGCAAAAAAATAAAACAAATATCTAGCTGTTCCAGAAAATTATCTAAAGAATTATCCAAAATTGAGGCGAAAAAATATCCGAAAATATCTTGATATCGGGGCCTGAACAAATATCTAAAAATATCAAGATTTAGCCAAAATAATCTAAAAAAATCCGAGTCTCATCAAAAAAATATCTAAACTGATATCCAATATCTAAAAACAATTTCTTATATCTAAACGCAACAAAAAATATCTAAATTTAGATATAAAGTTGGCCACGCTGCTTTTCAGGTAACAATTTACACAGAACAAACGTTTTACACAGCATTCATTTCGCTCTCACCTGGGAGGAGACAAAAAAAGCTTAGGTAATAATTACCCGGATGTAGGCCCCTCCTCAGATTTGTTGATATAGCCAAATCTAAATATGATGAATTTAACCGACTTGAAAACCTATTTCTTTTTCAATTCTCACAGACAGGTGTCATCATTTTAAGAAGATTAAGAAGATAAATTTTTAGAAAATGTACGAAGGTTTAATACACTTTAGGACAAACTACTGGAAAAATATTGGTCGCTGATCCGTTTTTTTTCTCTAGTCTTTTCATTCAATTCCCATTTATTTATCATCATCAGTAAGAATGTCTGATGGACGGTTCGCGCTCCCCTGGGGCCAAACGTAAGTAAAAACAGACATTAGCACGACGCACAACGAAATTTGCCGTTAAATCACATTATACACTTTAATAATGAACAAACCTGCAAAATCCTATCACTTTTTACTGAAATCCAAGATTTTAGAGCGCACTTGACGACACCCATAAACCATGCATTTAAATACAAATTTCTGACGTGACGAATTTTATTATTTTGGCAACAAGAATTTTATAAAATTTTTTAACATTAAAACAGAGCGAAATAATAAAATTGTGTTCTTTTTAAAAAAAACTATGTCTTTCTTTTGCGTAAAGCTTTTAAAACTTTAGAATAAATTTCTTTTTATATTGATATTTTGTCTATAAAATAAAAGAGAAAAACTTTTTTACTCATTAACATTCCAAGAGTTTTTCGGACAAATGCACTCCGGTAATTTCCTAGTTTCTCTGTTTGTAGAATTAGAATTGTTTTCCTCTCCTAGAAAAAAAGGTTTTCTTTCAATTTTCGTTGCTTACAATCCATTAGAACTTCAAACCAAATTTGTTAGTTTTTAGAAGAAAAAAAAAATTACGAGGGGGGAGGGGTTCTATTTGTAAATATTTGTAAATAGAACCCCCCCCCCCCTCAACCGCCACCTGGTAAATGTTTTTTCTTCTAAAAACTAACAAATGAAGAGTGTGATTTTCTTGGTTCGCTGTCCAAAACACTGGACTCTTCCACTGGGGAGTTACAATTTTGCTGAGAAAAATACTTTCAAACTGCACTCTTCTCGGTAAACGAATTCAGTATTTTTTCTATAAAAAAAAAAGAAAAACTTTTTTACTCCAAGTATATCCGTGAAATTTTATCACTGAGATCAATAAGTAGATCATATGAAAAGAAAAAAAATAGATCAGGACGCATGTCGTATAGCAATGATCAGCAAGCTAATCTTGCTAGCTTTTGTTAGTGGGTTCAATCAATCCTCATTGGAATTCCCACTATTGATGGTCTGCTGAACACCAAACTATGCTAAGTTAACAAATCATATACCCCACCCCCCAAAAAAAATCGATGCAGATAAGGACGCACATCGTATGGCAATGATCAGCAAGCTAACCCTGCAGGTCGTTATTAATGGGTTCGATCCTCATTGGATATACCATTATTGATGGCCTCATACAAAACTGCTATGTTAATGAATAATATGAAAAAGAAACAACAGTTCAGGACGCACGTGGTATAGCTAATCTTGCTGGATGTTAGTGGGTTCGATCCTCATCAATCAACAATGGACTCTCGTTTTCTAACCAAAAAATCATCAGAAATCCAATACAGGTAGTCTTTGCTAATTAGAAGTTTGCTTTACAACACTTTTTCACTTTTTCAAAAAAAGGAAAAAATGAAAATAGTGTTCAGCTTTTGTTTTGCAGGGAGACATTACAGAGGCAGCGCACACCCTCTTTCTCTCTCTTCTACACCCCAGTCTCCTGTACCTTCCACCATGATGACTTCTGATGACTCAGCCTGACATACCATCCTCACCATTTTTTTAGGTCTATGGACTCTCAAACAGTTTTTCACATAAATCAATGGTAATTGCTTCTTTGCTTTGACACCGTTTCGGCTTACGAAAAGCTTTTAAAGCGTTAACATAATTGTTTGGACATTTATCACATCCCCAAATCCCCTTAGAAGTAGGAATTCAAATGATTATAAAGGTGAGAAAACCATCCTACTTCTCAATAAGGTGAGAATACTGACAACATTTTGAAGCTTTATGGTGTCTTGGTTTCACTTGACCTCACATAATCCCTTAAAAACTTATTGTAAAAAGGTAATAAGAATAATAAAATTATTTAAAAAAAATGTTTCATATTGAAAATACTTCTTAAAATTTTCTTTTGACAATCAAGGTTATTAATAATATTAAAAACACTTTTTCAGAAGAGCCGAAAATAAAAGCATATCCTCTATTGTAGAATCATTTTGCATCACTATGGGGGTAGAAGATTCTGTTGACCATGTGACTATCCTGTCAAAAGTTGGCAATAAAAGTTTTTATATTTTCCTATACATAAGATGAACATGGTGTCATTCATCAAAATAATAATGAACATAACTAGTTTTAATTGTACAAACATGCATGAACAGATACCAAATATTATTGTTTTGTTGTAGACTTAAAGTGCACAACTAGCTTATTATTAGATGTTTGTTTAATCCTTGTATAAAAACACTTTCTGGAATATTTCTATATAAATATAATAGATTTAAAGATTTTTTTGTCGTATTTGATATTCCATTGAGAACATTCTTTATATAAGCAGGTGAATATATCTGATCACATGATTACGCTGCCAAAATACATTCTGTTTAGAAGCTCGTCTCTTATTAATTTCTGGATGAGTTCCATGTCTATTTTCTACTCTTATTGTGTGTTTTTTAATGTTTAAAAATAATGCTGAGAAAAGGTAAAAAAATCTTTTTCTGTATTATGACTGTATCCAAATATTAACCAAAACCCTACTTTAGTCATGATTTATTTTTCAATTTGTAGCTATTCAAAGCCGGCTTGGTCCTATCATGTTGGAGAACAAGGCGACCTCTTCTTTGTTGAACCCTCTCACAGAATTTCTCTTCACAAAAAGAACATCTCCCAGACTGGAATTCGCCATAGCAGTGAGAATCGAACCACAAAGTATCTGGGATCCAAACAGAATACTATAGATTCTATATCTGCTGATTCTCAAAGCAATGAATCATCCAACTGTTCTCTGAGTCTTGACTCTATAAAATCACAGAATAGCATTTCTAACAGAAAAGACATTTTTCTGCTGCCAACGCTGTGTGATGAGAATGACAAAATTTCTGATGTGGAATTATTTGAAAAACTGTTTGGAATTGTTCTTTGCAGTTATAATCTGAAAACAAATTCAGAAAAGCCTCAAGCATTGAATGACAGGAAACTCATTGTTCAGAAAGTTGTGATTGGTAGTCAAGCCCAAAGGACACAGAAAGTTCATAAAGGTCAGTATTGTCCTTTTTATTTACTGAAATATAATTAATCAGCTTACATTTTAGAATCATATTCTTTCATCATTCCATGAGCATTTTCATTTTATTTCAAATATTTCCCTAGCTATGTAAATCAAATGCTTCTATAGTCAAATTAGCCACAAATACTAAAGTTTCTGAAATGTAAAAAGCTTAAATTTCTCTAAATTTAGCAGTAGTTGATACGATTTTCTCCATTATGGATCAGTTAACACTTTTTCATTTAAATAACAAATTTGTCAAAAGTATTAATGGTTAATTAAAGATAATTTATTTTTCATACAGAAATGGAACATGATGTTTAATTCATAAAAAATGTCAGGGGAGGATCCAGCCTGTTGAGCTGACCATCTTCCAAAATAGGTGGGGGGGATCTGCTCCCCCAGAAAACATTGAAAATTATGTATCCAAGAATGGCTGAAATTGTGTTTCAGGGCTTATCATCATCAAATTCTGAGGGTCTTGAAGGTTCTCATGTGTTGTGACAAAAATATTTAAAACTTGTGTCAGTGAGGGGCGGCTGTAATTTAAGGCCAGAACTAGAAGCCTAAAAGCTTTGGAGATATTCTCACAGTCGAGGGAGAAGAATTTCTTTCCCAGACAGCTGGAGGTTGGATATGAAGGCACGGGTGTCGATGTTGGCCACAAAGGAATTTTAAAATGCATTAACAATTTTCGGAGTTGACCACTTCAAGTTAGAAATTATCTAGATTGACGCCAAGACTGCTACACGAGACAAAGGAAGTACCAAAATTCACGATAAGGACATTATCTTAAAGTTGATTAAAAACAGATGTGCGAAGTGGGCGTGGCTAAAAAGTCACTCAAAGATTATAAAAGGACAGGAGAAGTAGTAGCAGGAGCAGACAAGAATCTGCTGTGATGCTCTCTCTCTCTTTCCCTCGGTGTCCGTGAGTGACGATTCCACTGAGACAGAAGCTTCCTCTCGCTTCCTCTTTAACGCAAAGCAAGTAAAACTACTGTGTCGCTACTATGTTTTGTGTTAATAAATGATTTCTGCTCGTTTTCAATCAGCGTTTGACTCCTTCTTTCTTTGGTGCACGATGCACCCAATAACCGTGCATGTCGTTTGTTCTCTCCCGATTATTTTTTTTTTAAGAAATATATATTTATCTGCCTTAAACCTTGAAAAAACTCAAGCGCCTAAACTATTCAAATGCTGGGGTTGCCCAGTCACTGCCTAGTCACGGCTTTTTCATCTGCTTAATTTATTAACCAAAACTGTCATCAAAACCTTCTTCAGTTTTAAGCTGGTCTGACTATGTATGTATGTATCAATTATACAGGCTACACCAATGAAGATGTCTAGAAAAAATGTTTTTTTGTTTTTTCAAAATTCCTCCCCAAATAGGTTTTAGTGGAAGGTTTAATTTACAATATAAGTCTATACTAAATTGGTCCCTAGTTAGTGTCTGGCTGCGTTCATGCCTTTTAAAAAAAATTCAGACATTTAAGTGTCCAACAAAATATTGTTACGTTATGGGGTATCATCAAATCCCATATATGCAAACAACTTGTCTGTTGTACTTGTGTGTAGAGTTGAAACTGGTCGGATATCGTTTGGTGTTCATTCTTCGTTCGTGCGCCATAGCTTTTGCTGAAAGAAACTGACATGAAAGTCTACTGGTTCATTGAGAAAAACGAAGTCCGATTAAAAATATTATGTTCATTTTATTTGACTTTACTCGTAGCGACGCTCCGGGAATCTGCACTATAAGAAACGTGATTACTACAAAATCCACTACTGTTTCTTTGTAGGTTAACGTTCTCATCCAGAATATTGTTGAATTTTGAGTTGTCAAACAATGTCAACAAAGTTAGCTGCTACTGTGTTTCTCGTTTAAACTCTGTAAGTTGCATGTATCTCATATTTTTACACTTCACGTCAAAAAGCTGTGCGTCTCTCGAAACACTGACTGTGCCCCCTGTGGAGGGGTCATGGATACAAGTCCTAGCCTTGGACAGCTAGTCCTGGTCTCTCTCCCTCTCCTTGGGTTTTCACCTCTATTTATTGGTATACCCATTTTTGTGATCTTCTCGTGACGTTAAAACATTACATTATACTTTTGTTTGCATCAGTAGATTCTTTAGCGGGATCAGCCAACATTCTTTTCAATATCTTTCCTTTTCTCCTTGATGTCATCTGATTGTTGTATTGATGCAGTGGCGGGCCGGTGGTTGGAGTCACCCAGGCCGCCCCCTCTGACCCTCCCACCGCAGTACACCACTGTGGAGATGTCTGGTAAAAATATGTTCTTTATGTGTATCCTCATCAAGGGTGGCGCGGGTTAGGTACACACGGGCAATTGTTAGTAAGACCCACTTCTGGCTTGCCAGGCCTGTCAAAGCTTCATTCTGCTGACGGCATCTGGTATTCCTCAATGGTTACCCATCTAGGTACTGACTGGGCTGACTTGCCATTTGGCCGTAACCCCATAGTCTTTGGTGTGACTCTGCAGTGAATTGAACCACAGCCTACCAAATCGGAGGCAAGCACTCTACCACCAGGCCATGGTGATCTGTATGTTATTTTGATCTTTTCATATTTACAGGTGATACATTGATTTCCATTGATGACAAGAAAGTTTCATCAAATAAGCTAGGAACTGTACTTCACTATGCTAAAAAGCAAGTTCCGGTTAGTGCATTTTTATAAGGGTCATTCTTTGTGTTGAAATGAAATTTAGTTTTAACCATAGTCTCCATCTATGTATACTTATAATCATGTACTTTTAAGTGTATTACTGATATCTTTGAAAAATTAAGGCTACCAAATTTTGTAAATTGCATACACAGTATGTTTAAATTGTTTTAGAGTAATTAATTTAATTTTCCAATGAATTGACAATAGTAAATGCTACACTTTTATTATAGGTAAAATGTTGAGAATTGTATTGCATTTTTAGCTGAAGAAAATTAATTGGTCACTTCCTTTTTCAGAATCAGTGTGGCTGTATTTGTTGCAAAAGTTTCTTATTAATTTATCGGTTAATTAATTATTGTAATAATCATTCTACTATAAAATGTGACAGTTTTTATATTTGTTGTGTCAAAATGTAGTAAATTTACCTCTTCTAGTCTAAGTTTATTCTGGAGATGAAAAAATGGAAAGAATTACTTCCCTTTAGTGTCTTATTTCTGGTAACATTTGTTTATTACAAGATGAGAAGTGAAGTTTAAAATGTGTTCAAGATTATTTTTTTCATTTATTGAATTTTATGGAAAAATATCCTGAAATTCCTCTCCTTTAAAGCCTATTTATTTCATTGTTTGATATATTAAATAAAGTGTGTGCAGAAGTTACCAGCACTCTTTTTTTGAAAACTTAAGTCTGTGTAGAGTTGGGGTAAATACAAGGTTGTGATTGGCAAAGATATAAAGATGTTAAAGTAGTTAATTAAGTTGTAAGAGAATGTAGATAGTTTCTTCATTCGAAAATAGTGGTAAAAGTGGTAAAATGGTAATAGTGAGAGTGGACCTGTCATGGCGGACAGTGGCCGCAGCAGCAGTAGTAATAGTAGTAGCTGTCCTCCCGGAGAGGAGGAAGGAGGTCACGTGGTCAAAAAATGAGGAAGGCAATAATCAGCCATATTGGGGCTTTTTGGCGGTCAATACGAACAAAGGAAATATAAGGAATCAAAACAAAAGGCGTCAGATTGAAATGAAAATGTTATATTTAATAAACATTGAAATAAAAAGCGGTACAATTAAAAAAGGGATACATGGTGTAAAAAAGGAGTTTGAGTGAGAGGTTTTTGTGATGAAGAGTTACGGTAAATAGGGGTTTCTGCCGTTAGCCTGTTTTCGTGTTCCGAAATAGATTTTGTCTGAATACAGCATTTAGTTGTGTGAACTAACACCCTAGGTAATAATCGTGCCTAAGGATACATGTTCTTGACAAGAGAAATCGGTTAAGGGAAAAAGAGGGCTTTTTGACAGAAAGGAGAAGATGCCGGCATGTAGGAAAAGATAGTTTCTAATCAGGAAGACATTTTAAGGAGTTGCACCGCTATGCCAGAAACTAAAGTAATCGATGGTCATCGTTAATTCTCGAAAGGCCTATATTTGAGGCGTTTATTCCTAGTTTGGGCGAAAAGGAATGTAGAGAGAATGATCAAAGATTTGAAGCAAGAAGAGACAGCATTTGAAGAAATGTACATAGTTAAAAGTGGGGATGTAAAAACACTTAAGTGGGCCCTAGGCGGCCTAAATATTAAGTGGAAGAAAAGAAGAGATCTTTTATGTGCCAGAAAGGAATAGACATGGGCGAGTGAAGCACTGCGAGAAAGCAGGCTGAAAAGGCCAGTATTAGCATAAAACTAGGGTTTTTATAGTCGTGCTGATGTCACGAAAAAAGAAGATAATTTTTAGTTTTGTACTTCATAGGGTTCAGAACTGGCCCCATCGAGGTGATAAAGCCAGCTTGATATTTTTAGCCCTATTTTAGTACTTTAAGAAAAATGACCGCTACAACTGCATACACAGTTGTAGACAGTTTTTTAGTAGAAAACCTTTGCACATACCTATTCTATAAGTAACATTTGCCTTAATTCCTGACCTCTGACAGTACTTCCTTCCCAGATTTTCAATGCACAACACATAGAGTACTGAAATTTGTGGAAACAAATTTTAGGTAAAAAATTGTAAATTTCAGAGTTTAATCATCAATCTTTTTCTTACTGCTAGAAAAAGCCAAATCAGGGAATAGGGTTCTTTATCAATTCATTGTTATATAGAATTATACATTCTTACATATTTACAGAACTTTGCTTACAATACTTATTCTAAAGAGAAAACTTCAACTTTAACTTCTATTTTCTTTAAATAATGAGACAAAAATTGCTGATGCACCAACTTTGTCTTCTTCAATCTAAAAATGAAAAAAGATTTTCCTAAAAATTGTTATTATTTATTGCTTTACACTAGCATCACAAAATTAAGATGAAAATGTAAATGTCAACTTTAATATGAGCATGTAGCCTGAATGATCATTTTTGTTCAATTTCATATATGTTACGTGTTTTATCTTTTATTAATTCTAGCTCAAACTAACATTCCAAACACCATTTGTTGTTGGCTCGTCCAATTCGGAATCCAAAAGTGGCATAAAATCTCCATTTTGTGAGAATCTCATGTTGTCATCAACAGGAGAAGATTTGGATTCCTTGATGACTTCTCTCGATGTTCATCAATGCAAATTACTTTGTCTCTCTTTGGAAACCATTCAGTGTGACTTGGATTTTGGACAGGTGAATTTTTATCTTCTTATTTAATTTTCTTTTTTATCAGGATAGTAAAATCAAAATCTACATTCAAATAATAAAATGTAGTGGGTATTTTTTATATAGTAATTGTTTGAGGTCTTTAGGGCTGTAAAATGCGCTTTGCTTTGCTTTGAGTGTAAAGAGAAGTTAATTTTCTTATTCTGGAGCCAGCAGTTTTTCAAAATATATATAATCCATATTTTGCTCCTCTTTAACTGAAGAAATTGTGTTGGATGTAAAATCTGCTTAATATTTCTGTTAGCATTTATATCTACAGAAATGTTTAGTTACATTTTGTGCCTTAATTTTTTAATGATAGTTTGAACAAACGTTTTTTAAAAAGAATTCTTTATAACATTACACACCCCATCTGAAAATATCTGATAATTATTTCAGTTTGAACGAGATAAAAAAATACAACTGGTTGTAACTTTAAAATAAACCAAATACTTGTGGATACATGAAGCAGAACAAAAATATTAAATAATTGGATCAAGTTTAGATCAAGCTCCCTGAAAACTGTTGAATCGAAAAGGGACACATTTCACTTGACTCCAGAAATGTTCAAAGTTACTTACATTCGATAAAAAATAGGTTTTTTTTTTAAACTAACAAATTTTCGAAGCTACTAAGATACTTTCTCCAGGAAAAATAAAAAGTATTTTTTGTGCTTTCAATCCAACCTTCTTTTTCTATTTTTTATTACCACATGGCAGTTACTGAACGACTATAAAATTTAAACTCTAATAATTGCTATAAAAGCTAAAACTTAGTTTTATAAAGAATACTTGGATTGAAAGCACAAAAAATACTTTTTATTTTCCTGGGAGAAAGTATCTTAATAACTTTGAAAATGTGTTCGTTTAAAAAAAAAAAACCTATTTAAGTAACTTTGAACATTTCTGGTGTCGAGACAAAATGTGTCCCTTTTCGATTCAACAATTTACAGGGTGCCTGATCTAAACTTGATCCAAATAATTAATTATCTGTTACTTTTATCAATATTTATCCTAGATTTATTTTGAAATTTTTAGAGGTGATAATGAAATATACACTATATTGCTTTTTGCAGAAATATTTCATCATGGCCTGAAAACATATTTTTGGTAAATACCAAACAAGACATTTAAGCTCTATAATATATATTATAGGTAACTTTTTAAAGTTGTTATGATTTATTATTTATCATATATTTATTATTATAAGTCATTATTTATTACTATCAAAATCAAATTTTAATCAGATGATTTTGTAAATTATTTTGTTGCAGTTTGTTAAAAATAACATTTAATTGTAAGAGAATAATTTCAAGTTTCTGCTTTTGTATATTTAAATAACTTTCTGCTTTTTGACTTGAAGTTGAATTTCTTCACTTGAAAACACATTCTTTTTGTTTAATTTCAGGACATTATTTATGAATTTCCATTTCAAAGCAACAAACTAACAGAAGTGAGAGGAATTTTCATTACTTTGAACCAGTTGCTGGAAGATATAGTGCGAAGTGAAACAAAATGGTTAGTAATATGTTTTGTCTGCAATTTTTTTATTTGACACAGTATCCACCCAGAAGCAAATGTTTGCAATCATCAGCCAAACGTTCATCTATCAAAACAGTAAAAAAACATTGAAGTGAGGACAGTTACTGTTTGTCGAACAGTTGCAAACAAACAGTAACTGTCCTCACTTCAATGTTTTTTTACTGTTTTGATACCATTTGTCTACCATTTGAGAACAGTTGTGTGAAACTGTTATATGAATGTTCAAAGAACATACCTGTTCTGGGTGGGTAGCATACAAGCTGTCATCTTATTGCAGAAATATAAACATAATTTATCAACCTTTTATTATGGATGTCTACTTTTTATGATTTACTAAAACACAATTTGATAATTTTGATAATACAATAGCATTATTTCACATAAGGAATTAAGTAATCAGCCTCTGGATAACTCTCTTTCAGAGATGTGATATGCAATTGTTCTATCCATCTATAAAATATAAAATCAGGAATAGCAGATCATGTATGGAGGGAAAAGAGAGCACTTTAAACCCCATAAAATGATATTAAAATAATAGAAAACAGCATTAGAAAATAAGGCGGTTGAAGGAATCAGGGCATGTGCTATGTTGAAAAGATCCAATTAGTTAGCCAAATATAGAATAAGAAAAGATACAAAGTTTTATGCTCAGAAATTGCATTGTCAGTGTCCTACCAGATAATTAAGACAACGGTTCCTGTTGCAGACATTTTGTCTCATTCCTTGGAAGTCATGAGTTCAATATTTGAGCTAGGCATAAGAAGGACAAATTGGTAGCTATAAGGTCAGAAATCTTTAGGAAGGATTCTGACCATGACAGAACAATATACCTGCTAGATGAAATGAAGAGTTCCATTCTAAATTCCCTGAAGATGATTGGATGTGGCATACCCCAGAGGAAGGCTAAAGAGAATACTGTCAGAAATATTGAGAGAAAAACAAGAAGAGGATTCTAATTCAAAAGTATAGTACTCAATATTGTTATAATAATTATGTTTTTGCAGTTGGAAATTATCTTTTAATTCATCACACTTCTATTTTTCATGTGAAAAAAATTATGATAAAATATAAATAATTCTAGTAATATAAAGAATGTATTAGTAATAATAAAGTTGTTAAAACTCGACTATTAATGTTGTTGTTGTTGTTATTATTATTATTATTATTATTGTTGTTGTTGCATAGTACCCATTAAAAATGACAGGATTATTTACATATGAATCAGCACTTCTGCCTAGGATCAGAGTATTTGTGCCATATGCCTAGGATCAAAGTGTAGTATCTGTGCACTCTAGCAGAAGTTAAGGACAAAGAAAAAAACAGAAAAGGTCATGCTGTTCATTATAGAGATAGATTAATATTTTTTTGTGCCGGTTATCTTTGAACCAATGATTTAAAATAATCATAAAAGAAAAATTTCTCTCATTCAAATTTTGAATTGATTTTCAAGTATAATTGTAGCTTTCAGAATGTTTCAAAATATTGAATTAAAAAAGTTTTATTTTGAAACCAGACTTGAATTTGGGAGGTTTTGTCTTGATTTTGAAAAATGTGTTGTGCCCCTAGAAAAGAAGTGAACAGTATATTGTATTTGCACCATTTAAGAAGTTGTCTGGATTTTGGAAAAAGATTTCATACCCAATACTTGTAAAATTCACAACCATTAAAAAATATAATTTCATTCCAACACCTGATTATTTTTGTTGCTTTTATTTTTAATTTATTAGAAACCACCAACCAAAACTGTTGACATAGTCAACATAGGTTTCTTCAGTTTTTAAGTGATTCTGCCTGGATGGCTGGTTATGTATGTATGTAACACATGTACAGGTCATACCAATGGAACATTTACTCCTTATTAACAAAGACAAAGTTAATGTTCAATGATAAAGTCCCCAAAAAGATCATAAATATAGAGGGATAGGTGCTCGAAGAGGTTGATGAATACATCTACCTAGGACAGGTAATAAAGTTAGAGAAAGACCATGACAGTGAAATAAAACGACGCATAACGATAGACATTTTGAAGAGCACCTTGCCAATGTGCTTAAAACGTAAAGTATACAATGGCTGCATAATACCAGCCATGAACGTATGGATGCGAAACATGGAAATTAACAAAATGCGCTGAAAACCAACTTAGAATAGCACAGAGAGCCATGGAAAGAGCAATGCTAGGGATAAGAGATAGAAAAATATCAACATGGAGGGAGGACTAGAGTGAAGGATATTATACAAATAATTAAGCAGCAAACATGGTGATGGGCTGGTCACCTAGCTAGGGGAAAAGACTAACCAACTGGTGCCCATTGGACAGTAAACGCAGTAGAAAAAGACCAGATACAAGATGGAGAGATGAGATAGAAAAGTTTGCTGGTAAGACGTGGCAGAGGTTAGCACAATCTAGATCGTCATGGAAGGAGATGAGAAAGGCATTTGTCCAGCAGTGGACCTATAACAGCCGATGATGATGTCTAGAAAAACGTTTTTTTTGTTTTTTGTTCTGCATACATTCGAGTATAGCACCACCCATACTATTTTCGCTCAGATTTGTGTACAAAATCTTTTGTGTTATACACAAAGAATGGTATTCATTGACCAACCCCTTTTTCCAATTTTTAAATTGATCACCCCCAATACGGCATGCTGCCAAAAGATGTTGGTCATGTGATGGAGCTGTATCATAAATAGATTTTTATTTAAATCTGCTAAATATATTTTCATGTATTTCAAGTAACTTGATACAACATTATTTGACAAATGACTGCATGTAAAAATTAAAGATATTTATTAATTTTGCTTAAGTGAAATTTCATGAAAAGAATTATTCTCTGGATATGTATGTTTTGTAAAAATGTTGTCTTGTTCTTTTATTTCAGCTCGACAATCAGTTACCAAAATCTCCTGATTAACGTGGCTTACTACAGAGAGGATAAAAACATTCTTCTTCTTTTAATGCCTTCTGATTTGTAAGAAGCAACTTTTTTATTTCTTTTCTTCTTAGAAAAGGATTTCATTCTGTGCTCATTTTAAGATCATTTTATCTAATGGAATCTATATTATTCTCTTTTTTAAAGACTTTGCTTTTGATTAGAGGAAGTAACATTTGAATTTAAAGGATTGATATTGTTGCGTTATGATCAATACACGAGCTTTAAAATTAAGTCTTAATTAGGTTGTTCATTTAAATAAATATAATTTATGATAAGTCATTTTAGTTTTAATAAAAATGGATGGCCTTGTTAAAATCTTCTCACGGTCAGAAAAAGGGATATATTTTTTCCCAGATCACCATAGGTCATAGGTGAATGCTTTGGCCAGAAAGGAATTTGGGAGTTAGAATTTGTCTTAGAGGATGGACACTCAAAAGCACATTACTGAAATTGGTGTCAGAAAAGTCCGGCGAAAAATGTATAAGAATTAACTCATGCTGCGTTTTCTTAGATAAGCGCAGTCAAAAACATATTAAGGATTTTCAAAGATGATAGAGAGATGAGTAATTAATGTAGGTGGCCGCCAGTGGGCACACTGAAGAATGACACGTGGTTGGAGGCAGAGGATCCGGGAAGGGCTCCATAGATAGTGATATCAAAAAGGGGTGGAACCAATGAGGCGAGGCCAGGTCAGCACGCAGGCTTAAAAGGGAGCCATTTTGATTCTGTCAGAGCAGTAGACAGTAGAAACAGAGAGAGTAATTAGGGTAGTCAGTGAGATGGGGTTGGCCGTAAGTCTTTTTGGGCTGTGTGATGTTAATTACCTGTGACACACACGCGCCTAAGTTTATCAGTCCCTTTCTTCTCTGTATACACTCTCAGCGGGTGATATGTTTTTGTTTTGAAAACCTCTGGATGTCTCTGTTTATGTATATGAAAATAAACATTGATACACTATAAATGAGACATTTTCTTCCTGCATGTCAATACCACTGTCTGCATGCTACTAACATGGTTACGCAACAATATTTTATGATATTTCTGTAGTTTATCTTCATAGGGAATAAGCAAGGATAATCTAAAGACTCTTGAATTTGATCCAGGTGACCTAGAAATACACAGACACCAGTTTACCGTCTGATTTTGTCTTTGTAGATCAATGGTTTACAAGAGGCAAATTAGTAATGAATTTGTGTTTGCTATCTATACATATAAATACCAGTGACACAAAATTTGTTGGTATATTGGTATGTATGTTTATCTGTTCAAGTCTAAGACATCAGCTTTGAGGAGTAAGACAGTAATACCTATGTGACTGCCTGCTGAAGCTTTGTGTCTGTGTAACAGCTAGAAATCCTATATATTTTTTAAAACAATGTTTAACCCTTTGGAGTCAGACCCTTTAAAAATCATTCCTCCTGGAACAATGACGTTTTGGTTGCTATGATAATAAAAAATTCATTCAAAACAAAAAATATTGTCATATATTTACTTGTTGTACCATAGCCAATCAGATTCTGACAAAAAAAGATTCTTCCTGTGCCAGGAATTAGGAGGATAAAGACTAAGAAGCCAGGTGTGTCAAAATGTAAACAATAGAAGGGATATTGTCTCATAGTATCATTGAAAGAGTCACTCAAATATTCTTTATTTACTTTTTTGTCCCAACAGTCAGTGGCCGATGACTTAATTATCCCAGCACAAAGAGAGGAAATGGGAGATGAAGTCAATTGAAAGCATATATATATATATATATATATATAAATACTACTACTAATGTATTATATATAGAAATGATAGATACAGTTATATTAGGCTTTATGACACAATTCTAGGGAATAAAAGATATTTGGCTGAATTTTTTGGATGTTCATTGCATAGTTTTTGCTTTTGATGTCTCATAAAAAATATCTACTTTAAATCTTTTTCAGGTGTCCTCAGTTTGTTTTGATTTCAGTTTTGAACAATTTAATAAAGACATTGGTTGTCCTTTTTGGCAATGTTTTCAAGTAAGACATCTATTTTATTATCTGGTGCATTATCTGTACAGCAGGAAATAGAAATTGTTGTGTAAATCTGTGTGAAAGTTACTAAATGGGAATTGATCCCATCAGAAAGATTAATTTGTTTATCTTCCTACTGTTACTTACTCACTGCAATGATTATCTCAATGATTAGAAATGTAAAATAATGCCATCAGCAGTTTTTTTTCTTAACCTAACAGTCCCTCGTCAGCACTTAGGATTTGTGGTGCCCCGGGGGGCAAACTGAACTTCAGCACCCTTTAAAGTATAGTAACGTCTTATTTATTTTTCATTGGTCATGAGAATTTCCTTTGCCAATTGTTTCTCTTAGTTTCACCACAACACAAAGTATTTAACTGTCAAATATTCCTGAAAAATCTGACTTCACAAGAGGGAATTTTCTTATTTTGACTGTTTTTATTCTGTTTAATTTATTCATTTTTTCATTTGTATTTGCAAAGTCCTACTGTCTCAGACACATGAGCACTTGGCACCCTGGGCAACTGCCCATGTTGCCAGTACCTATGGCTGGCCCTGCTTCTCAGTAAAATTCTCTAACATCTTAAATCAGAAGACATGATGGGTTATTGAACAGAAATTAAATACAGAGAGTTCCCGAGTTACATCTGACTTACGAACAAACTGCCATAAAGAAATCTTTATTTTTTAAAATTGAGTTTGTAATCAAATCAAAACATTGTGTGTCCTCAGTGGTAACATTTTAAAAATCTGTGTATTTTGGCCTAAAATATTCTTAAATTAGTAAATTTTATGTTATTTTTTACTTTGGTCCTCTTTCGCCGATCGAAACCTTATTTTAAAAATATAATTAATTACAATTTTAAGAGTTTGTTCTCAAGTTTTTTCTTAGCTTTGCTTGAAAGAAAAAAGCCCAAATTTTTGTCTAAGGAAACGAAAAACAAATTTTCATTAATTATTAAGTAGAATGGGACTGTTTCAAAGTTAAGGTTTAAGTTTGTTTACTTTTAAATTATCGGCAAGACACCGATATGTCGTAGTTGAAGATTGACAGTTATTTAATAAGTTAGCAATAAAACTTTTATCTACAAGTTTTAATTTTGTTTTTTTCATCATGTATCGATTTTCGTGTTGAAGTAATTTGTTGTTGACAAAAATGTAAAATATAAATCATCTAACCTGCTTTACGATTAAGTGTAATTAATCTATGCTTATATAACTTATAGGGGTTAAGATTGTTTTTTTACATATGCAGTTCTCCTAGAAGAAAATATTTTTCCTTCAATTTTAAGTGCTTTCAATCCATTAGACCATACGTAAATTTGTTAGTTTTTAGAAAAAAAATGTTTGCCTATTGCATTGTAAAACCTGAGAAAATCTTTTTTCTAAAGACTAACAAATTTTTGGATGATTCTAGAGAGGGTCTAATCCAGTGGTTCTCAATGTGGATGCTAGCTCCCCCTGGGGGGCATTGGTTTTAATGGGGCATGAGATAACTAAGAACCTTAATGGAGTGTTTGCACTTATAGAGGGAGCGTTGTGGAGATTCCATCAATATTTATGATTCTGATTTACAAACGGCTGTTGTTTAATAGTATCTGCTTACAAACAAGAAGGAATTCGCATTGGGAGTTATTAATTGCTTTTACTTCCAGATATGGATAAGTACTTGAAAAAGCGTGCTACTGAAGAGTTTGACAGCAGCTTAGAAAAAAAAACAAGAGAAAATCCGACAGTATAATGTTGACTACTTGCAATACAGTTTCATTCAACTACCAACAAATCAACAAAGGCTGTTGCGAAGAAGTATTTTCCAACGGGGCTATAAAACTATTGAGACTTCAAGCTCATCTTCATAAGAAACATTTAGGTACAGATGGTAGTGACATTGCAATATTTCACAAACTGAAGGAAACAATTGAAAAGCGTACTGCTCATGCATTTTCACTCTTCACAAACAAAAACACTGATTCTGATGTTGATGTTGTGGTCTCAGTGCTTCTTACAATATTTCTAGAATAATTGCAAAATGCAAAAAATCTCATACAGTCACTGAAACGTTAGTTCTGTCATGTGCATCTGAATTTCTGACAACAGTCCTCAAGATGAATGCAGCTAATGTTCTGAAATCCATCCTCTCAGAAACAGCACTGTATCACGTGGTATTGATGAAATGGGAAATGACATCGAAAGTCAGTTGTGTGTAGAGTTGCGCAAAAGTGAATTTGAAATACAACTGGATGAATCAACTGTATGAGACAGCGAGGCATTGTTAATGGTTTATGTACGATTTATCAAAGAGTATAGCGCACATGAAGAAATGCTGTTTTGTAGATCAGTGAAGACCAACACGAACAGAGAATCAGTCTATGAAGAGCTCTTATGGCCAATAATATCCCAATAACGAGCATTAGTGCTTGTGCAACAGATGGGTCACCATCAATGACAGGTCACCAGGCTGGATTAATTGCATTCATGAAAAAGGAAATTCCTAGTCTTTTTGCAATCCATAAATATAAACTAAGACAAACATTTGACTAACTGATGCTAGATATGCACCATACGTAACTGTTCCGACTTACGAACAGACCTAGGAACAGAACTCGTTCACAACCCAGGGACTCCCTATATGATATTAATGGAGAAGTGAGCTTTAGAAATGTTAGAAATTCACAGATTTTTGACAGCACTTTTTTTTTTGATGCTATTGTTGTTATATATTTACCAAATGCTTGCATTTAAGATGCATTGTTATGCTACCCTACTGCAGGATTGTTTCAATGATAAACCTCCATATCCAGAATAGAATATTATGTGCAGCAAGCTTAAAACTATAATCAAAACGCTATTGGTACTGTTTTATTTCATTCTGTTATGGATCTGGGAAATGTGTATCTATGTTGTACAAATTGTATTGTGGTTTGTTATTTCTATTTAATTTATTATTTTTTACTGATATTTTTGGTTTGTTGTTTGTTCTCTAAATATTCTTTTACTCCATGGAATGAGTACTTTTTATGCATTCACTACAATATATTTATCAATATAACTTTTGTTCTTTAGAATTGTTTATGACATCATATGAGAGAATGAGTCCTGAATTTTGGTAAACCCTGTGGATGTTACTAATGTGGTGTGTCTATCAGCTTGTATCTATGTGTGTTTAGCCAGTACCAAATTCAATGTCTTTTCATCCTGGTATTTGCACCATTTTCAATATATAATAATTCAGCTATTTGTATCAATTGTGCACTAAGAACATTCTTGTATCACTAATACTAACTAAAGTTGTTCATGTTCTGTTAAAATGTTGAATAATTTTTCCAACTTTCAGACCGTTCTGTGTGTCTCAGAATCATTTACAACTGAACCAAATCTTGACTCTTCTCTTTCATCAACTCCTTCCCATACTCAATGGAAAATCTTCTATAAACATGGTCTCTATTACAAACTGCCATCCTGAAGCAAGGTGGTTTTCCTTGGAAGAAGAAATAAAGGTGAGGAAATAATTTTGAAAATATTACAAAAAAGAATAATTTCTATTTGTATCTAATTGATCATATCATATTTTACTTCAGTTGTGAAGTAGATGCTTCTTAGAAATGCTAGATTTTGGTGAAAGTGTCATAAAAAATGTGAAAAGTCTTTGACGAAAATTTCATCTTTAATGCCTTTTGCTTTCAGTTGATGCTTGATGAACTTATGGGTGATTTTGAGTCTGCAGATTTTGCTTATTCTGTAAGTAGATTATTTTGTCTTCATTATAAATACCACTAGTTTTATGCCGTCAAAAAATGACAGAATTATCTTCTGTCATTGCATAACTCAGGAACGGCCAAAGCTATGGCCACTAATTTTGTCTGTGGTTACTAATGGTAGAGCAGATTTTTAGCGAGTTAGCTTTTGAAATTTTTAGTGAGGGGTTCAATTTACAATGTAAATTTATATTGAATTGGTCCCTTATTTTGTGTCTAGATGCGTTCTCACTTACCTGAAAATTTACTATCTTATTATAATTCACCAAATGTCCATCCATCTGTCTGTCATTGCTTAACTCAAGAACAGCCAGAGCTATGCCCACCAAATTTTCTGTGGTTACTAATCAGACCTCAGAGCAGATCTTTAGCAAGTTAGTTTTTGAAAATTCCTGCACTCCAAAATAAGTTTAGTCTTTGAGAATTATTCTGTGGGATATGCGTTCACACTCTCCCCGATGATAATGATCTGATTCCCATGTATCTATCTATCTATATAATACTAAAAGTCTGATTCCATTTATCTGTATCTGACCTCTAAGTACCCGAAATGGCGCATTGCAGCCAGAGTTATAGATTTAAGGTAACCCTGAAAAAACATTTTTATTTATTATTATGGACAAAGGCCCCAAATAATTTCACAATTGCACTGTACTTAAAAAATATAAAATACATTTTGTTTATTCAAATAGTTCTTTGGATGATTGATCTCCTTCTTGTTGTTTGTGTTGTTAACACAATATTTTGGCCAATCGATTCTTCAGCCTTCAGGTGTAATATCCGAATGTGATGGGGTAAACAGAAGTTTTTAATTTCAAAGAAGGTAACCCTTATAACGTAGGATTCCAGTATTTCTTTATCCTTGCCTTGTCAGGTTTCGGTTTGTTGAGTACTGGAGTTCAATCGTCAGAAGAACTATTTGAATGTTAATGACCCTTCTCAAAACTATAGAAAATAACATCTTGTTTATGTTCAATCAGAATGAACACAGATCTTTTACACTTTTGTGAAAAAAATAAATAAAAATAGAAAAGGACTACTCTATAATTAGCATTTAATAATGTTTGACAAATGTTACAGACAGAAAATATAGACCATCAAGTAAGTAGATGTTTTGTCATGAATTGAAGAAAAAGACTGTAACTGCCCAAAATGAATAAACTCATTTTCCTTCTGTAGGAAGACCTGATATTGCCGAGGCGTTCTTATATTATTAAAGGATGCTGCATCTTATATAAGGTAACGTCATTTTATATCTTTTATTCTGTATCTTCTTGAATATGTTTAGCTGTGACTTGTTTGGTTTTATAAATAACAATAGAAACGTTTTTTTTATTTGTCTACCACTCTTCCAAAATAATTCTTTACTTTACCTCTGTCATTTCAGTGAATGAAAACATTTGCTGACCTGCTTAATAAATAGGAACAATTTGGTGGCTCTACATTTTTTATTTAGTGGATAAAACACATTTAGATGGAAATAGAATTTATTAAAGATGATGTAAATTACATTTTTCTTCACTGTCCTTTTATTGATATTTATATTACTAGGGCAGTGCCCGTTTGGAAGGGACTGGACTTTATGGTGTCTGGAGCAGCCTGCCATAATTGTCATGTAAAATAATATTTTGTCTGCCGTATGAAACTACGACTTCTAATTATTTTGGTTACTTCTATTAATGTTGCCAATTTATATATTTTATATCTAAATTCAGATCTATTGCCAATTTAGATATTTTATATCTAAATGTAGATCTATTGCCAATTTAGATATTTTATTTCTAGATATAGATCTATTGCCAATTTAGATATTTTATATCTAAATTTAGATCTATAATTTTAGATAAAAGATCTATAATCTGTGATGTGGTCATTTATTTTTATTAGATTTCTCAAGAACCGCTGATCCAAACAAACTCGACACTGCAATGCCTGGTGTGCTGACTGGTATATATGGCGAATATCAACTTTGTACAATGGCCAGTTGTTGAGTTATCTTTGTGTACACACACCCACAGAGATTTCTCTAATTATAGATTATAAACATATTACACTTAGAATAAACATGATTTTACAAAATCTGTATCTAGTATACTTAATGGTTTATCTGTGAAAAAAATGACAAGCTTATATATCATTTATGTACTGTATTTCCCGGCTGATGAAACGCACCCCCCTCCCCCCAAATGCCCTCAAAACTCGCCCCTGCGTTTTAGCACTTGAAGGTGAAGTTGTAGGTAAGAGTTTGCCAACCCCCACAAACCCAAATCACAAGATACAAGCATACATGGACCCCTGACATATAATATAATACTAGCTAATTATAGGGTGCATCTTATCACTGGTAATGTCTCATCAGATGAGAAATATGGTAGATAATTTTTCCTTTATAAATTTATTGTTTTCATTTTTTATTTCCTTCTTTCAGGGTTATATGATCTGCAATCATTTACCTGTGACTGAGTTATTGGACGTCTGGTCAGTTCTCCAGGTCCTTGGACTTGTCCAGTTCAGCCAAGAACATTCTTTTAATGAGCTAGTCATTTGGCATAAAGTCTTTTTGTCACAGTCTAACTGTCCAACACCTGGATACTATACAGACAAGAATGATCATTCTTTACTCATTGTAGGACAGGTAAGAGAATTCACAATCCTACAATTTGCTTTATTTAAATGATTTGTCTAAAGATTATCTGACAACTTTTTAGCATATTAATGTAACTGATTAATTTCAGGGGATATTTTTTAAACATATTTCTCAGTGGGTAATTTTTTTACTTAAAAAATTGTAAAAACATTTTCTTTAGAAATTATAAGACATTTAAGTCAGGTTGAATAGAAAAGAATAAGAAATTGTTTTATTTTTAAAAAAAGGCAAAATCTTTTGAATTTAATCTTTCAAACTGCTCAGTGTATAACTTTAAAAAAATTATACTTGAACTATGATTATGTTAAAAGGTTTTTATCAACTTATTGTAGCTTATAACAGACATAATAGCTTAAACCTCAAGTAACATATGCAGACAGGGAGAGAAAGTAAAATTGACTAATTATTGTGGATGGATATGTTACATTGTAAAGCATAGCTTTTAGATTTAATTCTTTGTTAAAATTCTCTTCAACTCATTCAGGCTGAGGTTTTTTTAAGGGTTACAAAGCAAGAGTGGATTTAAGTTTTCTCATTTTCTGAGAAACCCTGGGAAGACCTAGATATGGAGTTCATTTATGGCAAAATTATACAAATATAATGGTCATGTGACCTCATTATGTATCCAAAATGGCCACCATATTCAGGCATTTCATTCTTGTGTATCACTTATCCCTGCCTCTGTAACACTAAAGCACAACAGAATTGAGTGAGAGAGAGAGAGAGTGTGTGTGACTAAGTATATGGTTTAATATTTAATTAAAAAAAAAAACAAAATTACACCATTTTTTTTTGTCCGACTGGTTCTGTAACACCTGTTTCCATATGAAATTGACAACTCCAGTTGGTTGTGTGTCGGCGCTTTTGATTTTGCCAAGCCATGTATTGCTCTATGTAACCTTGTATCACAGGGTGCGGTAGGTTGGTGAGTAAAGTCTGGGGTGACAGAGAGATAAGCTCTGTAGTGTTTTGGTGCAAAATTTAAAGTGTACCTATGTGTGATCCCAGCCTGAATGGGTTAAAAGTTTAACTTTATGAAGAAATAAAATTGTAGCGAAATCAGGCATAATTGTTTTGAGCCTATTTCTACAAAACAATTTCTCAGACTTAATTTGAAATCAGGAATGTCAGTTGAATGAAAACATAAACAGTTCTGGTTAGTCACTCAGTAGAAACCGTCACGTGACCAATGTCTTTTGGCAGCATGCTGTGTTGGGGTTGATTAATTAAAACACTGGAAAAAGGGGTTACAAAGCCCTTTTGTTGGGCAGTGACCACTAAAAAAGTCTTAATTTTCAAAAAACAAGCAGACACAAACTAGTGATCAATTTAGCATAAACTTACATTATAAATTGAACCCACCACTATAAACTTTTTTTAGGGGGGAATTTTGAAAAAACAAAAAGAACATAAAGAGTAAATGTTGAAAATTTGCAGCCCTCTAGCTGCATTGGTGTGGTGTGTATGCGTGATACATACATAGCCAGCCAACCCGCCGGACCGACTTGAAAACTGAAGAAACCTATGTTGACAGTTTTGGTTGATGGTTTCTAATAAAAGCTACCAACAAGATTTTGTAGGAAAGCTGTTTCCATATCAAAAATGGCGACCGTAATTCATTGGTGACTTAATTCTTGTATTTACAAGGATTTTATACAAGTTCATCAGTTTGTACTAAGACCTTTGTGAAAAGCATGATTCCACTTCTCCATGATCTCTATCTCATCAACAGATATCTTGATAGAATGTCTCATCACTAGCATGCCACAATGTACCCTCCCAGATAGTAGTAGCAAGAGCTGTTATCCCTATAACTTTGTTATATTTCGGGGGAATATATTTCTATTTTTTTTAAATTCAGAAACAATGTTTAATGTGTTCCATTCTTGTAAGTGATTCATCAGAAGACAAAGCTAATGTACCAGATCCACAATTGATTGACCAAGCCCTGATAACCCTGAAACAAATTGAAACTGAAGGAATTCTGGAATGTTGTGATAAAAGGTAATCTTTTCTAATGCTCTTACTACTTCTGGAAGTGAATTAAGTTTTAATATTTTTGGTCTATATAATTATGTAGTAAAATTACAAGATACACCATTCCTCCATCAGTTGTAGAAGGCAAAGCTATGTTATGTGGTAAAATCGTATTCTACAAGATACACCATTCCTCCATCAGTTGTAGAAGGCAAAGCTATGTTATGTAGTAAAATTGTATTCTACAAGATACACCATTCCTCCATCAGGTTTAAGAAGGAAATCTAATTATAAAACATGATATGAGAACTTTACGGAGGAAATTCACAGGACATTCTTTCATTTAGAGAATTTTACTTTTAAAAGTAACCTGTATAATAGATAATTTGGAGAAACGATTTAGAATTTACATAATTCTGATGAAAAACAAATGATCATCTACTGTGATGGAGACAGTTTTGGGAACTAGGTATACAGTAAAGCTGGGTTTTTGGAAAGAATGTATATGGTAATGTCTCCATTGGTAGACATTGAACTTACAAAAAAATATTGAGAGGTAGGTAGATGCTGTACACCTTCCTCCAATTTCCATTGCTGGTCATCTATTATATCTTTATATACAGAAGCATATGTGAGATGGATGCAAACTGAAAAGTATAACAAATTATAATGTAAATAAATTTATGATAAGTAAAAGAGATGAAAGTAAAATGCTTGATTTTTTAACAAGCCTATAAGTAACACTTAGAATCATTTGTTTTTTTAAAAACTTCTATTTTTCTGTTTTGTTTATTGTTTTAGGTTTTCTTCTGCAGACATTTCTTTGGGCAATCCTGAAATATTTGTAATGTCTTTGGATGGCATTAAGTCTTCTTCCAAACACTTTTCA
>VCCN01006871.1:287127-303020 GCA_006491835.1 Architeuthis dux | reverse complement strand
TTTTCAGGCTCCTTAGCCAAAATACCCCCAAAACAATTACATTTCTTCTCGCCAAAAAAGGGACATCTTAGTCATCAGCGAATTGCAATTATTGACTTTATGGACTGGTACTTGAATATCCAAAGAGAGAAACGCTCTCATAATACCAAAATAACACTTATTTGGAACTTTGAATATGTAAACTTGAGCGCCAAGGGCAACTGCATTGCAAAACCAGATTAATTATTACGGTAGAAATTCATATAGTAATCTAACGTCATTCATAAAAACGTTACTCACTAGACAAGTGACCACTCAGGTCAATGTCGTCGCAACATTGTTTAGTATCACTGACGTTCAAAGTCATAACAATCTGCATTAGCTGTCCTGTATTTATAATTTAGTGAATTAAGTTCATTTGCTTTCTACTGATGTATATATCATTTCACGTTCTCATATCTATACATAAAGTTCAGAATTCACAGAAGCCTGTAGCAGTTTCATACATTCATCAGCAAACGGTGTACTTCCAACAATATATTACAGTACAACATGACAATTATAACTGTCATAAAAAAGACAGTTTGCAAAACACAACATTATTGAATAAAAAGAAATTGTACAATTATCCCCAAAAATAAAAATAGAAAATTCCGAAAATTGCAATATCTCATTGAAAAACACAACATATGCATTCCTCTTCAACATAATTATACACTGGAAAATCAACAAAACCCCATCGGCATGAATCCATTTCCTGATTAATTCTTGAGCTTTAGATCTGCCCATATTTCTATTACCTCCGTTAACTGAATGTGGGCGCCGGTACTTCACATTTAACCACAGCGAGAACACCATTGAGTCCTGGAGCGATGATTATACCATCAAATCATGGCGATTTTTTCCATCAAATCACGACCAGCATTCGATATGCTGAGCCCAAACAAAGGCACCAATTTAAAAGATTTTTTTTAAAAACCCACATTTTCCATGAATTAATACAGAACAATCTGTAGACCTTGCTCTTTTTCTCTTAGGGATCTCTCCCGCTGATAATAAAATGGTAAAACCTCATTGTTACAAGGCTAAACTATTTGTTATAAACATTCGCTGTCTAATGCGAGAAAGTCCGAAAAATACAACAGAAAAGAATGTTCATCATCATCTTTCCATATTTCATTTTAACTTTAACCTATGTGTTTCGAATATTCCTATAATTAGTAATCTATCCGTATTAAATTTCAAGGCACTATGTAAAAAGAAAAGGGAAATCGAAGGTCGAACTCAGTATTTCCAGAGCAACATCACATTTTTTACATGAAGTGTAAATATATGAGATACGATTTACAAGGTTTAAAAGAGATAGCAGAAATCATACTTTGTCTGTCTGCTTGATCACCGTTTGACAACTCAAAATTCAACAATATTATGGATGTGAACGTTGACCTACAACGAGTGTGTTGACAATAGATTTCTCAGCAAAGATTAGCACAAAACGAGCATGAACAATATCAAAACAGAATATCAAATGTTCATGTTGTTAAACATGTCTCTTTTCTTTCTTCAAATACTGCGTGTTTTTGATCAGTCGGCCAGTCAGTTATTTCTTTCCTTTTTGTGTTCCCCTCTTTCTTTCTTTGTGTGTGAGTTTCGTGTATATATCTATATTTGGTTATACTGTGTAAGCAGTTATGTCTTTCGATTTTCTTTTCTTCGTTTTTTTCATTGTTTTAGAAAAAAAGTTGTTTTTTTCGTTCCCTTCCGACTGGCACAAAACAAAAAGAGCCTTCAAACATACCTTGATTGTCCTTTTTTTCAAATTACTTATTCATTTATACCCCGGAACGTGGAACGTCAGCTGATTCGTTCCTTTTCTTCCACTTCTCTATGGGACCGTGTCATATTTCTCTGGATGTTACTGGATGTCTAGTGGTTGGTTCTGTTGTTTTTTTGTTTTTTTCGGTTCCCCAGATTGTTTCAAAATATGTCTTGTTGGCGTATCAGGTCACCAAAGCACCAAATTGTATGCTTTTTATAACATCTTTTAGGATGTTCTACCGACAGGGGTCGTCTCGTCGTGTGTTTCTCATTTGCGAGAGGAAATGCTAAACTTGAGAAAGTAAGGACTCAAAAGCTGGTTGTAAAAATATGTGACATGTTTGTATTTCATAGCATACGATTTTGGCGGCCGGCGAATGAAGAGTGGGAGAGATAAGGAGAACCGTCAGTCTGTCCCCAACAGGGACAGCGGTCTCGTGCCTTTCTGCCTGGCTTATGCGATCTGCCTCCTGGCTGATTTTTCTGTTCGGGTCTGCTCTGAGGTCTGCTTTACAGGTTTCTCAAACGCCTACGCAGGTGTCATTTCCGCTTTCCACATCCTGGTTTTGGACACTCACGCATATACACATTTCTTAAGGTGACCGGGTCACTTACTTTTCCGTACAGGTGTTTGACCCCGGAATAACCTTTTCGTGGCAGTATATCATAACATATATATATATAGAGAGAGAGAGAGAGAGAGAAAGAGATATAGATATATGGATGCTAAGCTTTCTAAATTCCAAATTACCTCTACCATTCTCTAGGATATCTTACACCCACATAGAAAACGTAGGTAATTTGACAATGTGGACATACAAGAAAAGCCTGTTACGTATCAAACATAGTTATTATCATTGCAACCAACACACACTGTTTACCATCGTATACGGTTGGGTTTCAGAGATTTCAAAACAATAGCATTTTCTCCAAGCTATGGAGTTTTAAATAGACATTGTGGCCTCATGTGCGTTTAGCTTGGAAAGTAAATTAAAAAGTGAGAGTTAAAATTGAAAATAATATAAGATTCATAAAGAACCGGGACTATTGGCACGTTTTTAATAATTTGGTGACTACATTTTGAAATTAATGCGCTTCTTTTATTGAGAGGTTTATCAGGCGCTAACCGAATTAATTTTAGGGCGTCTCTTAATTCAATACCTATGGCTACAATACAGTGTGTCCGCTGCTTAGAGGTCACACACAGATAAACATAATCATACTTGTACTATCATATAGATAACTAACTAGTTAACTACCTATAGTTTCATTTAAGTTTTTGTTTTCATTCATGCGAATTTTATTTGCTGTTAATCTTTGCTACAGAATTAAGGAATGCATTGCTGATATAAATTATGTGTAGTCTTTGTCACCGAGGATGCGTAGGGATCCCATGAGTTTCACACACTAAAAGCTTGCAGTTGTACATAATGGAAACAGGCAGATCTGATAAAGTTCACCTTATTATTAAAGATAAATGATCTGTTTGATTTTTCTTGATGTCGATTTTATTTCCTGTTGTTTAAACTATCGATTACTTCTATTTCTAATTATGTTTTTAATAGCTTGCCATTGATTGTTTCCCTCTGATCAAAATACTTGTAAAGCCACAATTGAAAATAGGGAAGCGATGGGCGTATGTGGGAAACGTCGAATGAAATTATCCAAAATATTGATTTCTACTGCGTTTTAAGCAATTTAGAAAATGTTGAGACCCATAATCTTAATAAAAAGAATTGTTCATTTCATCTATTTCAGACAGACAGATCGATAGATAGATAGGAGTGGTTAGTTACTCATTAGAAACCGTCACGTGACCAACGTCTTCTAAGAGCATGCCGTGTTGGGGGTGATCAATTAATAATTTACTTCTCTCACTAAAAATGTCCGCATTTAAAAAAAAACAGGCTTCCGGACACAAACTATATAACCAATTTAGCAAAAACTTACATTGCAGATTGAACCACTCTACTAAAGGCCTATTCGTGGTGGAACTGAAAAGAACAAAACACGCTTTTTCTAGATATAATAAGGAGTAAATGTTTAAAGGTCCGGCCCTCTAGCCCCATTGGTGCGGGTTGTACGCGCGATATATACATAGAGAGCCAGACAGACAGACCAGAAAGCTGAAGAAACCTATGTTGACAGTTTTGGTGACAGTGTTGATTGATGGTTTCTAATAGATATATAGATAGATAGATAGATAGATTGGGTCTCTCATGGGAACATAATATTCTTGAATAAAATACCAAAGTAATTTCATCTGGTGACCTGAATCAATGGAGTTGAACATGTCTTGAACCTCTAAAGATGAAAGCATCAATACCGATTCAGGAATTCACGGTCCTTTAGAAACAAACATAATTGCTTTTCTCTCCTCTTTGCTATGTTCATTCGAGCGACATTAACATGATACTTTTCATGAGATTCTGGTGTATTCGATATTGATGAGTCATTGTTCCTTGATTGGTCCCCGCTATCGATCTCAATGTACCCAATGCCCAAGAGAATACAGGACAGTAGACCCCCGTTACTACGGTACCCCAGGGAATATTGAGTACCGTTATAACAAGGTTGGTTGATTTGACACACACTGTATTAACAAGAAGTGTATTAACAAGAATAAAGCAAATACTACAGAGACGCATAGTTTGTTATTACCGTTTCACAGAGAATCTCTTGTGGTAATAAATGTTACACACACTGTATTAATATAGTAGATTCACGTTATTATATATTATACTAGTGGATGTTATACGAAGTGTATTAATAAGAAGCAAACAAAAAATACAGAGAGACATGACTTTGTATTACCCTTTCACAAAGGATCTCTGGTGGCAATAAATGCCATGGATTTCGGTTTGGACTTTTTTTATCGTACAGTTTATATACGGAAATGAATGCCCTTCTATTTACACATCCTTCCATCTTCTTTATTAATTCAAGCTTATCATTAATCGATGGGACTTTTCTTTTGAATTTCTTTTCAGATGTCTGTGTTACTTTAATAGTTTAGTTTTTAGAATAGAGCACTGAAATCCTCATGTGGTGTTGTTGCAAACTAATCTCCGACAAAAGTATTGTGATAATATAAAACAGACTTGCATATAGAACACGTGTGTCATTATATAGTTCTGTTAGAACCATTGTTGTTGCAACGAGTGTCTGCTGCATTACCAATCAAAGCGAGAACCACATATTTCTTTGATGTGATAACTGGACTGACTTATGGAAGGAAACTGACAGAAAGACAATTATATTCGAGGGAAGAGCGTGGATAATTGTAAAACCATATGCAGCTCTTAGATGAAGTGTTTTAAATATTCAGTATATTTTCGGAGGACTATCCTCATTTTTGTTGTTTTTAGCACAACATCTTCATCTCGGGAATTCTGAATAATTTAAGATGATTGAAACTCGTGTGAAACGCTTTCATGTATAATAATATATAGTAATGCCAAAGTCTGACACTGGGCCACAGGTGTTGATTTATTTGTAGGGATCGAACTCAGAATCACGTGCTGATGAGACTGAACTGCTGTACATAACTCATTAACATATACTAGCTAAATCTGTGACACGGGGGTGGCAGCGTTCCAACTAGATTTATTAATAACAATATTTCAGTCGGCACTGGACTGAGAAATAATGAAATATTTTCCGAAAATATCGAATTATTCGAAATATTCGATCTTTTGGAAAAATATAGAGTGGGATTTGAAACTAAAACATTGCTTAAAATGATCTATACCAGTCTTTCTGTTTACTAATTTAAAATTAATCAAATGTGAAAGCGTCTTCTCCTCACGAATATATTTGTTTATGAGATTTCTAAATCCACGATCACCACATCATTTGATTATCAAGTCAGACAAGGTTACAAAGGAAGATCCATAAACCACTATTTCAAACAATGATTCATAAAACAATGCTTCATAAAATATACGTAAAACAATAAAACTCGACAGGAATCAAACACAAATATCGGAGCCCCGTACAAAGTGAACCAAAAACAAAGCATAACGAGAAAAATGTCATCGTGCGTTGAGAGATTCAGAGGGGAGTGATTAAAGTATCCCCGGATATATATATATATCTTTATTACTAGTTCAGGTGATTGGTATTTCTCTACTAAGTGCCAGATTCTCTTACTGTGGGTATGATTGCATACGCAACCACCACGAAACGAGGGCATACATATGGCACTTAAAAAAACACAGACAGCCATAGGGCACTTCAGAAAACGCACACACATACACACACACATACAGATCAACACGCACGCAAGGACACACACACGTAATTAAGCTCAGCATAGTCCGGCACAAGGATATAGGGATGTGAATTCCGCTGATTTATGATGTACAGGATAAAACTGCGAAACATCGCTCTGACTCTGATCTCTAACAAAATCACTAAAGAAAAACTCACAAAGATCAATGGAATGAGCTAGGGCTAAAGTAATTAAGCGACAACAACGGAGATGGGCAGAACACCTAGCAAGACGGAATAATAACAGATGGTTCAAAAGGTTAATCGATTGCTACCAAGGGATAGCAAACGCAGTAGAAGAAAACCAGCCATACGATGGAGAGGTGAGGTAGAAATGCGTGGAGGGAGATTGGAAAGGTCTTCGTCCAGCAATGCACTTATATATAGATAGATGGACTGATGATGATGATGATGATGATGATGATGATGATGATGATGATGATGATGATGATGATGATGATGATGATGATATTTGGTCTCATATCTTACAAAGATAAGCTTAATAAATAGCAACAACATCAAATAACTGACGACGTGTTGTGAGTGTCATTCGGTTCTGTTGAAAAACAGAGATGCAAACAAAACATGATATATAGTTTTGCTGTGACGGATTTCTCATGCAATGTGAATTATTAACTTTTATTCGAAACACATTTAGTTTCATACATGACGAAGAAAACGCGATGTAAACAGACACCATTTGCACACACACACACACACACACACACACACACACACACACTTCGTAAAACTAACAACGTTACGGGTGGTTCGATAGTCCAGTGCATTGGAAGCACGTAAAATTGAAAGAAAAACAATATTTAGGAGAACTTTGCATTGCACAAAAAACAGGGCTCCATTGAATTATTAAATTATATGCATGATGTGAAAGTTCACACATTTGCACGCACACACACACACACACACACACCCACTTCTAGACTTTCTAACCACCCGTAACGTTGTTAGTTTTACGAGGTGTGGTGGTATATTTACAATGTAACTACTATGCTGAACTGGGCTCTTACTTTTGGGCACTTTTGTGCTATTTTTAACATAGGGTCTGCGGGAGTGCGAACATTTCAGACGCTGGCAGATACCAATTTGCGAATTTCTTTATAGTTCAAAAATCTAATGTATTGAACGTACCTAAAGTTGCTGGTGCCAAGGCAAGCTGGACGTCAGCGTACTCTAAATTGTAGTTTTATCTATGAATTGATTTATGTTTTACAGTGAGAAAAAGTATATATGAATAACAAGTTTATTACAATAATCAGGTAAAAGAAGAGTTCCGACCCAGTATCAGAGTTTCAGATCATCATTTGATGAATAGAACAGATTAATTATTATAACAAGAATGGAAAGGGTCCATTTACATAACTGATACATAATGATTATCTTTACACGTTTTTATAGAAACAAACACTTTACCATATTTATATTTATATTTAGAATATCCTACTGTCTCAGACTCATGACAGGCGCCGTCTAGCATTTGGCACCCTAGATGTGCATGTTGCCAGTACGTAAAAGCCGGCCCTGGTCTTAAAGTGTGTTCATTTGCGTGTTTCTGCTTTCAGTGGTTCGTTATGATACGTTCAATAAAAGTAAATAAAAACATGATTAATTTTCCTTTTAGGTGCATGATCGAATCAAGCTTAGTTACGACTCGATGTTAAGTCTGTGAATCGAGTGAACGCGAAGACCTTTGAAGTTGTTTTCATCAGTGGGACATTGATGAGGAATGTATCTATCTATCTATCTCATTGTCTGTCTATCTAACTATCTATCTATATCTATCTATATCTATCTATCTATCTGAGTATTTTGATATATAACTATCTATCTGAGCCTTTTGATATATATATATATATTTATGTATCTATCCATTTCTTATTGTATAGCGGAATATTATGTTGCCAAGACAGACCCAATCTATATATCTATCCGAGTATGTATCTATCTATCTTGTAAGTTGTTTCTTCAGTCGACCATTGACGTGGTCTTCTGATCAGAGTGGACGCCAACAATCAAAATTAACGCCTGCCCCGCCCCCGAGGAATCACACATCAAATCGTTCCGAACAATTTCAAAGAGAAAATGCAACTATAACAAATAAAACAGCCATACTCAACACCCCTGTATATGAATGAATCAGTATATTATTGTGGTTATCTGTCAACAAAGACATGGAAGTTTCAATAAAATTAAAATATCCTTTGATAGTAAATATATATTGTAAGGTTGAAAGAATGAAGTCTACTTGATTAGCGAAGTAAGGTAATTCTTTTAATTTTAATTTTATATTCCGCGTGTACTGCGTGGTGACGTTGTTTTGGTGGGTAGCCTCTGCGAGAGACGGACCATGTCACTTAGAATGTGTCTGCCACGCCCTCGATCCAACGCCCGTGAGGTCGTCGTCTTGCCCGGAGGCCTGAACTTCGAGGTACGGTAAAGTTGAGTGAAAGCAGTAAGCGCTGCGTGTGGAGATGATGAAATGAAGATGATGTAAGCATGGATAAAATGCCATGATAATAATGAGGACTGGGTGTATAAAAACATTAAGTTAAAAACACGCACCTTATTCGAAAATAGGCGTTTAATATTAATGTATGCGATCATGAGCTAGCATAACGAGAGTAGCGTTGTAGTATTGAGGAAATTTTCTTTCACTTGATCTCCAGTGAAAGCGAACGGATACGTGTAAGCTCAAGGGGTACACATTATAACTAATAACAATATCTCGATCCAGAATTCCGAAGTGAATTTTTACTTTCGGATATACAGTTCCTCACCGAAGCCACTTGACCACTTCTTCTCTGTTACAATGTCAATCCCCCAATAGAATAATGTCCAAATGACAGAACTTTTGATAATAGTTTAATGTGAGCTCTGCAATCCTTTTTGAAATCGAACAGCATACATTTGACATTAGATAAAGCCACAAATATTAGGTTGTTATATATGAAATGTCATTTTCTGAATAGTAAGATGGGCGATGATATAAACAACAAATATTCAATCACAATATGACCCATTTGAAGCTATAACCCCTTTCCAATGATCCTCTAATATCTATAAATTTCTTCAGGTTTAATGGTCACAAATTCAAAAAGAGCATGAATTATGGCTCCCCGATTATAGAAGCTTTTATCGCGGATATGGGACTTCCTTGAAAGTAAAGGGACAGAATGGAGTGACATTTTTACTGGAGTTCCCCACACAAATTCGGAAATGTCCATTCTCCTTAAAGCTGAGTCGATCGCCTTCTTAAATCCTAATAGAACTTATTCCCCTTTTGAAGCTGTTCAATAGCGAACTCTTCTCTGTATATTTTATCAACATATGAAGTTCTTTATTTTCCATTTTACATTCGTTCCTTTAACATCCAGAAAATCGGACATCTCGCTACTCTCCTCCTCTCAAGTGAATGGATGCAACCTGAACTCTGGCCAAATGACCCAAGGCAGGTGCAGGGTTGCCAAGTCAGGCTAGATCTGGCTGATATTTTCCAATTTCATCCGATAAAATCTACGATAGTCGGAAATATATCCATTTAAAAGAAATACTTAGTACATCTAATAAAAGTAAATGGAAAATACGTATAAATAATTTGTTCTGGAGACTTATTGTATAGTTGTTTTAGTTGATAAGAGAGCTTTGAATGAACTTATATAACATTTTATCTCTAAAGTTGGTTTGAGATGCGCAAATGAAGCCGTGTGTTGCCCAAACCTTTTCGGACTACCGCACCCTTTTAGAGCATATATTTCATCGGCGCCAATCCACCGCACGTAAAGTCGTTCAAAAATGATTGCGTTAATAGAATGTGTGTTTACTCCTCGCTTCCTTCACCGTCCCTTGTCCTCCAACGCACCCTGTTTTCCAGCGTTCCTTACCGCCCCCTGCTTTTCAGCGCCCCTACCGCCCCCATTGAACACCAACCCCTTCCAGTCTTCCAACGCCCCAAAGGTAATGGTAGCGCCCACTCCGATAAACACTGGTAGCTGATTTTAGCCAGTTTTAAGGGCAGTTTTAGCTATACATAACAAACCATACCTGGCAACACGGAGAAGAAGACTGTAGGCCGTTCAATCCATCTTCGAGTCATACCAAAAATGTTAAGAATGGTATCCAATAACTATCGGCTAAGCACCCAACACAAGGACTAGCATTGAGGAACCTCTCCCTGTGTCTAAGGGGAGACGGCCAAACATGTTGCATACACCGGTTCTCGTAAGATCAACGAAGTTAAGAAAGGTCAGTACCTTCATGGGTGACCAATTAAATACACCGGGTGCTATAAGCAGAATGAAGCTTCGACAGACCTGGCAAGCCGGAAGTGGGTCTTACTAACAATGATCCGTGTTCACCTAACCCCACGACACCCTCGGTGAGGGTATAAACGGAAAACTTTGGAGGTAAGATTATTGCTTCAACTCGCTGTATCTGTTACGGTCCCGTTGGACAAAAGGTTTCTCGTACGATCACCGGTGTTAAGCAACGTCGAGCCTGGTCAGTACCTAGATGGGTGACCGTGTGGGATTACCAGGTACCGTAAACAACTGGGGTGCCACTAAAAGACAGTGACATGTTGGGAAAGTATTTTGACTTTGCAAGGGGGCTGAAGAAGCTGTGGAACATAAATTTAAGAGTGGTGGTCGCAATCCTGGGAACAGTCCCCAAGAACCGAGCACATAGCGTGGGGGGACTAAGAATCCGGAGCTGCTGCTGACGGAAGCACTACTGAAGTCGACTAGAATAGTAAGGAGAGTCCTCGATCTCCAGTGAAAGCCGACAGTCACTGCTGACGCGAAAACTGAATGGGTACATGTGAATAATAATGATGATAATAATAATTATTGCTACGTAAAAGAAGCCTACAAAGTGAAATTCTGTCGCTCTTAATAGTGGCCCAGAAGAAAACTATGAGAACCAATTCATATGAATTAAGATGAATTAGACACAGCAGAATAGCGAATGGACACAACTATGCGGATATAAAGCTGCCACGATCAACCACATACTAAGGGAATACAGCAAATCATACTTTGATCAAATGTAAAGTCTAATCACATGTGTTTACATGTTGAATATGAAAAATGTATTGATCCTAAAATCAATATTTTCTTTATTCAAGCTTGATTAAATGTAAAATGTTGAATTGAAATGCTGACCTTATTTTTGGAAAGGCTAACAAGAAAATCTAAAAGTATCTGACATTTTTGTAACTTCTCTTGAATTGATGTGGGACTAGTTAAGCCCCGTGAATGGATTCGCGGATATATTTGAAGTTCTATGAAATGATTTCTATTAGAAAATAGACACTTTCTAGCTTTCTCACTGTCTCTGTCTTTCACTCGCTCACTATATGTCTCTATCTCCCCCTGCCTCTATGTTTCTCTATCTCTTTCTCTTTCTCGTTTTCTATATATCTCTCTCCCTACTTCTCTCTCTCTCTCTCTCTCTCTCTCTCTCTCTCTAGGAAAACTATTTCGTATTGGTGCATAACGTACTGTACAATCAGTTTCCCATTGGAATTATTCAAATTAATTAATGACTATATATATATATATATATGAAATGGTATCTCTAATCGAGTAAGTCCCAAAGATTCTATACATATTAGCACTCCCTACTAATAATTTTTAAATCGTAATTGTCTCGTTTAAAATTGCAGATTTCATGTTTCATGATTTTTTTAAAAAGCTAAAAAAAACAAACATCATCAGTCCAGTGTAGTTGACAAAAAGCATATGTATATCCCCCCAATCCCCACCGTTGTTCCCACGTACGTATATAGGGAGATAGGAAGGAGTACCAACAATTCTCCTATCTGAAGCGACATTTGATGAAGTCCGAAGACAGAATAACCTAGTCCCCGTGACGTCATGCTAAATGAGAAAGAAAAGGCATCGGTGGATCCTTCAAGTCGAGACTCAAAGAAATAAGGGAGCCAAATGATCAAACCAATAACGGTCCCTCAAAACAATTTCCTTTTCAAGCCAACAATCGCTTTGAAAGAAAGGAAGAGTGGAGGAGGCATGATATCTCTGCTACCCTGCATCTCCGCGGGAGGCGGATAGGGAAAGCACCATAGATATATGGGGTACCGTCTAATTCAGCGTAGGACCATATAGACCCCTGTAGATATATAGGGACCCACCGAATATACCGAATGTGGTGGCACCAACCTGAAAGCTCACCAGAAATACTGACAACGGGTGAGCTAAATTAGCCACCACCTTCCTAAATTCAGTATGACAGAATAATCATACAAATATCGTAGCGTTCCTGTTGGGTAATCGCCTATCAAAGGTCCAACCGCATTGCATCGTGTGCCTGCGGGCAATGTGCCCTCGAAAGCGAGCAGACACTGTCCAAGCAATACATAGTATTGGACATAAAACAAATTAAACAACTACACTTACAATGTTCGTGGCATAGCGAAGGACCATAGACAAGACAAATTACAAATGGCACATCGTAGGTATAAGTGAAACCCACAGAAAAGAACAACAACTTCTAAAGCGTAAGGTAAGTGACCACCTATTCCATTATAAAGGGAGGGGAGATACAACATCCAGTGGCGTAGGATTCTTAGTCGATAATTACATTGCATGTAACGTAATAAGTTTTGACAGTATATCAGACAGAATAGCTTGTATAACAATTAGACTACGCAAACGATACACACTAACGGTAATCCAGGCCTACGCGCCCACTTCAAAAAGTTCTGACAAAGAGATTGAAGGATGTTATGACGACATCAGTAAGATAATGGACAGAGACTAACTACACAATACTCATGGGAGACTTTAATGCTAAGATAGGTTAAGGAAAAGTTGGAGAATCTAGTGTAGGACAATATGGAATATGCCAGAGAAATGAGAGAGTTGACATGCTAGTAGATTTCTCAAAGAGATACGGTTTAAATATAACTAATACATTCTTTCAAAAACGGAAAGGTCGAAAGTGGACTTGGAAAAGCCCAACTGACAAAACAGAAAAATAAATCGATTAAATACTAACTGACAATATCAATAACATTAAAGATGTTACCGTTATAAACAAAGTAGACATATAATGGTAACGAACCAAATTTAGCTTTAAAATTGTAATGGAATAAAATGAGTCTTAAGCAGAAGAGATGACCCAATAAGATAGAAAACACTAGCAACTGCAGAGTAGCAATAGAGAACAGATTCCAGGCCATGTGGAATACCGTCAGTAACATAGAGGAACAGAGTAATAGTCTGACAAATAGGATTAAGGAACAGCAGAGATGGTATTCAATACAGATGTAGAAAATAATACAGGGACATACTCTAAAGCAATATTAAAACTAATCCAACTCAGAAGAAATATGGAAATAGAAACTAACGAGGACGAAAACAAAAAAGCAGAACTTACTACAAATTACTAAATAAAAGAACGGGAAAAGAAGAAAAGAAAGAGAAAAAACGTGTTTAAAGCACGCCAGATTCGCAGACCATACTGGCAAGCAACATATGCTCGCTCTAAAGGATAAACATGGCAACATTATCAAAGATTGGGACAACTTGACAAAATTAACGGAAGAATACTATGGACATTTGTAAGCTTAAAAAATACAAACTAATAAACCTATAGATACTAGCGATATCCCAGGCATAACAGTAGAAGAAGTATCTTCACTACGAAATATGAAACTCGGTAAAGCCCCAGGCGAGGGTGGCATAACGACATACTTTCTAGAAGAGGCATGCGAATCCTTGCATAAAGGAGTAGCACAGCTATTCACGCAATCTGTAAGAGAAAGAAAGGTCCCTAAGAACTTCTGTCCAGGAATAGTAACCCTACTCCACAACCAAGGAGATACGCACGACCTCGACAACTACCGCCCGATTACACTATTACTCTATAAACTATTCACAAACATACTCAAAAACAGATTAGCAGGCACTCTAGATGAAAACCAACCCCGCGAGCAGACAGGCTTCAGAAGCGGCTACTCAACAATAGATCACCCACATGCAATAAATCAACTAATTGAAATAGCACTGCAATAATTAGACTACATAAAGATACAAACAATATACAGATAGCTAAAGGAGTGAGACGGACGGATACAATGTCACTTAAACTATTTACAGCGAGCCCCGATTGGGAGGGAATGGGAATAAACATAGATGGAGAATACTTAAATCACTTGAGATTTGCCGATCACATTTCTATGACGTCGGAAGAATCCGAAGAATTACAAAACATGTTAACCGATCTAAATATAGAAAGTAAAACAGTAGGTTTAGAGATGAACAGAACAAAAACAAATGTAATGTTCAACGATAAAGTCCCCAAAAAGGTCATAAATATAGAGGGGAAGGCGTTAGAAGAGGTTGATGAATACATCTACCTAGTACAGGTAATAAAGTTAAAGAAAGACCATGACAGCGAAATAAAACGCAGCTCAGGGCTTTAGTCAATATCTTGTTTATGACTTTTCCACACCTGGTGTGTCTTCCGTTCCCTGGCCTCTGCAGTTTGGGTCTTGGCCGATATCCTCTTTAAACATATGGACACATGTGTGGCTCAAATCTGTGACCCCTACACACAGCTGCCTAAATATCTAACAGAAGGAGAAGGCTCTAGAAGAGTTTGGTGAATACATCTACCTAGGACAGGTAATAAGAAAGACCATGACAGCGAAATAAAACGACGCATAACGATAGGTTGGAAAGCATTCGGTATGAATAGAGACATTCTGAAGAGAACCTTGCCAATGTGCTTAACATGTAAATTATACAACGGCTGCATAATACCAGTCATGCCCTACGGATGCGAAACATGGACATTAAGAAAACGAGCAGAACACCAACTTAGAATCGCACAGAGAGCCATGTGTTGGATAATGCCGATCTGTGTTTCTTCACGCCAATGTATGGGAGACTTCTCGTTCCAGGGCTGCACATTTACGGGAGCGAACGTTCTGTGGAGGGAAATTATCGGGCTCTCCCACGTGTGGGGAGAGAAAGACGACACAATGACAGCATGTTCCTTTTAAAATCTGCGTATGCTTTATTCTCGCCGATAGATTCGATTCCGGGCCGGTTCGCTGATCACTTTGAGGCATCGAATTCTGCTTCAGTTAAAATTCTAACGAGTTTATGTACTGAAGGACGGACAGTGGTTCTAGCAGTTCAAAAATCAGGGCGCCTGGTTTCCCCCTCCTTCTCGCCCCTACCTCCCTTCTTCATGGTAAAGAGGGAAGCTTCTTCGCTTGTTGTCCTGTTGCTCCGTCTGTCGGATTCTAAATTGCTTCAAAACTCCCTGCGATTTGAAAAGCACGTCCCCTTAAATCCGCACCGGTTGGTTGAATGCATTTTCTTTTGATCCGAGATAGTATGCGGCTTGACTCACTTTCCAGCCCCGGTAATACGAGATGGTCACGTACGCCCCAAAATGCGCGAACATCCGAACACAGAGTGCATTTCATTACACATGGGAAGAGCAATGCTAGGGATAACTAGGTATATTAACATGGATCAGAGAGAGGAATATAGTGAAGGATAGTATACAAATAATTAAGAAGCAAAAATGGAGATGGGCTGACCACCTATCAAACGAAATAGATGAAGGAAAAGACTAAGCGACTGGTTCCCATGGAACAGTAAACTCAGTATAAAAAAATGTCCAGATACAAGATGGAGAAATAAGAAAGAAAGGTTTGCCGGTAATACGTGGCAGATGTTATCACAATCTAGGTCGTCATGGAATGAGATGCGAAATGCCCTTGTCCTGCAGTGGGCCTGATGATGATGTTAATGATATATATATATATATAT
>VCCN01006871.1:258218-272606 GCA_006491835.1 Architeuthis dux | reverse complement strand
CGCGGTGCTGTTCTACCACTGAACTAACGAAGATCACATATTTATATAAACATTATAATGGCCACCACCGAAAAGCGTCAATTTCATGTGTCCACAGCTGGTAGCGCCAGATGGTTGTGTAATACCACGAGGTATATGTATCTGGTTATGAGAGATTCCTTTCCGGCGTTAATTTTGATTCTTAAGTTGATGTTAAGGTCAGAAATCACGTTTTAGTGGAGACATGAGACTGACGTCATATACATTGCGCGCACAGGCCACCACAGTTCAACACCAACTTGTGTGCGGTTATTTTGAAAATGATATGGTCATATCTGACATCATGCCACAAAAACGGAGCACCAAGCGCACGATTGTCGCTAAATCGGATGTATTCCTACCCATCTAATGAAGCATGATGTGTAATCTCTTGCAGTCATAACTCCGACTAAGATCGTTTAAACACTTCGTTCTACTTGTAAAAATATAATGCTTTCACATACACACACACACATATACAGTGAGTGCAAAGATTATCCGGTACATCTCAAAAAGTTAACATCTGTATACACTTTTAGAATTGGCAGAATTTGGACCAACTACTTATTATTTGTGTATATAACTTTCAATAATCAATCTTGTTTCAATGCTATTTCAATATCTATATTTGTTTAATCATTGGTACAGATTCTTAGATTTGAAGATGTTTAATGGTGTTAAATTGTATTGGGTACAATTTGGACTCACTGTATATAAAAGCCGCTAATTTAAAAAGAAAAAACAACAATTTAAGTACAGTTCACACTGCGACGAGAATGCCGTTACGGGCTGATCTGATTAATCTTTTTTTAAAAAACCCTTTGCAGTTAGAACCCTACCTAGAGAGCACTGTCTCTCCTAATATTTACCCATAGCTGGGGGTAGACGGGATTGATTCATGCCTTTCCCAAGGAGATTAGTGCGAACTGTCTCAGCCGAAATTTGAACTCGACACTCTAATATTCCTTGCTATTAACCGTTTGTCCACTCCTCACCTCCACTTTGTCGAACAATTAAGTTTCTCTTTCAAATGACTTGGTTGATTGTTGCCAGCCAGTCTGAGATTTTTATCTGAACTAAATAAAAAGATCGTATGAAGATTTAATGAACACTTTTGAGAAATGGATAAGAAAATGAGATTGTCATATAAACATCTGGCTGGGACGATTTACCCACGCGCTCGTGTACGTTTAGTCAAAAGCTTTTTGTAATTTAGCTCTGGCAACGAAACTAGTCCATGTTTGTATAACATGAAGATTAAAACATGGACAGGCAACGAAGATAATCGTCTATCGTGGTAAGCTACCCATACCCGCCCCAACCAGTCGCTGTTCAAGTTGAGGTAAAAGACAGATTCATGGGGTCCGTAAGGTTCCTCCCCCTTCATGGTTTAAGTAGTTGCGTCTGCTTACCGGCGCTAATCGCCTGCGTTCGAACCCAGGTAAAGGGTCAAGATTATGCATTTATAGGCAGATGGACAAAATGGCACAGCGAAATGTTTCTAACCACATTTGATTTCCTTTTGAACTAAAGTAAGGAATTTCTCATAATCGCCAGGAAATAATACCTTAATAGATGGATTGGTATGTGTGCGTGAAAGTGTGTATTATAGAGGTGCATGTGGCCTGACGGGTAACACCATGGGAAATGGAATCGGTGAACGACGTTCAATCTCTGGCTGAGACAATTTGCGTTCATTTAGCACAAATGCCACCGGGAAAGGCATGGAACCATCACTCCTCATTTCCTTAGTTATGGGTAAATAACAAAGCAGATTTTGCTCAGTGGCCTTGGTTTACAACCAGTCTAGGAAACGAACAACTCCGATTCCACACCGGGAGTGTAACTCCCGTTTAGGCGATTAGATGCTTCGCCTACTTTCCGACAATTCCTGCAACCAAGCTGATGCCAAACGTACTGCGCTCCCCGCCCCCTTTGAACTACATCAGCGAGGGCGAGAGGGGGCTTCTGTCGACTTGGCATCTCAGGACCGCAAGTGTTAGATTGTCTACCAAGGAAGAAGGACATATTAGGTGTGTGGTTATATTCTCAGGGATAACACAGAGGACACGACTGATGATAACATAGGCAGAGTGGGTACTATAGCTTTGGGAAGCAACCGGTGTAGGGGACGGACATCTCTGATTCAAAACCAGGGAATGGAACCCCCTTAATGCAGTTGGATGCCAACTTGACGCCCTTCTGACAGTTCCTGTAGCCACGCTGATGTATCGCCCTCAGCTTTTCTTTTGGACTATATCAGTCGACTGGACATCCCAGGGTCTCCATACACTCGCCCATGTTTGCGCCCTGGGGTGGTCACTCCAGTGTCGTTCTGTTATCTATCGAGGCAGAACTAGGCTTTCTTTGTTTCTTCTCTATGTGTTTCAATATTTGGTCATTTGAGAATATTGTATTTGAGGCAAACCCTAAACCTAACCCTAACCCTAATATTGTATTTGAGGCAAAATAATTTGTTTTTGATTTGTTTTGTTTTGTTTATCCGTGATGTATTTAATTTATGAAGAAAACAATTCGAGGTTTGTGGATTCTATGAATATTAAATGAAGAATTATCAGGAAATGCACACAGGTCACCTGCACAGATCATACATTACGACGGGTGGAAATGTCAGATATGACATTCGCAGAGATACTATCTTGAAACAGGCGTTGGTGGGGTGAGGAGTTGCCTTACCTGAATGAGGCCTGGAGATTCCTTAACGATACAAAAGCTTCCCGTTGGATCAGGAAGTTTATTTTTTTCTTTTTCGTGTCTGTCCGTCTTTTTGGTCTCATTGTCCACACAATATCTCCAAATGTTCTTAATGAATCTTGATGACATCCTGTCGAATGATAGGCCATGGGCTAAAGAAGAAATGATTAAATTCTGGGCCGGATCCAAAAATAGTTTACAGTTACCTCCCCTGTATTTTATATAGTTGCGAAATGAATCTCAATCGGTTTCTATTGACAGTGTGTTTGGCAAAGGTATGCGCTCTTTGAGTGCTTTTTAGTTGTATAATATTTTTCGTGAATAAGAACGAAATCTGTACCATAAATAATGACTTTATTCAATTTGAAATAAGAGGTACAAAGACTACGCAATCGGTGTTAAGTGCTTTTAAACTGTTGAATGTCTCACAAGCATCAGTATTGAGTGGAAAACTGTTTGCTTTTATTAGGGGTTGGGTACGAACGAGGAATCCACTTCTCTTATAATAAGCAAACATGCCCAGAATTCGCTCCAAAATAGCCATTTCTGTAGGTATCTCAAGATCAAGAAGATTCGTCTGGCCGAACTAACCCATCACTGATTCCGTAACCAAGTAGTGCTATTTCTTTGACGGAAAGTATGGATTTCGACTTATTTAAAGTGATACGTCGTCGTTGAGCAGCTTCTAGGAAAAGTTTCATGTTCCTCTTTGTCTCTCCTGCAATGGTAATGTTATCAAGATATGGGAACGTATTAAGAAGGTTTTCCCCATCAACAATATTGTCGACCGCATGCTGAAAGGTTTCCACACCATTAGTGACGCCAAATGGTATCCGTGTGAATTGATATAGACGTCCATTAGCCTCAAAAGCAGTGAAAGATGTGTCGTCGTCACAGAGCGGTACTTGGTAATAGGCACTCTTTAAATCGAACACCCGATAGCTTGGCAGATCATTGCCACGGTTTTCAATCCTTGGCAAAGGGTAAGCGTCAAGCTCGGTATAGAGATTGACAGTGTTAGGGTAGTCGACACACATACCATTTATAAAAGCGTCCCGAGCCAAGTCCTGGCGGTATTGTCCGGCAGCGACGTCCACAGGCTGACAGTCCTTACTTAATTTGTGTAGTTCTTGAGGATATTCGTCGATAATTTCGGTCGCTAATTGCCGTGTTGTGGCAAGAAGATAGCGAGCAAAGACGGTATCTTTCTTCTTAATATAAGACTTGTCTAGAACGCCAACGGCAGCTTAGTACGTCGCACATTTCGTACATCGAAACAGAAAGGCACTTGGTTAGGCATCGTAATTGATTAGGTGCGTTGTTGCCGCACTCGTCAATATATTTATCGAACTTTATTTTCCAGTGCCACCCTTGCTACCCTTTCTGTGGCAGTGTTATCTGTCTGGACATAATACAAGCTCTATCTTGATGATCTATTGGTAAGTCAAGTTGAATAAATTGTCGGGAATAAGAACGAAAACTTTACCATAAATAATGGCTTTATACAACTTGAAATAAGACGTACAAAAATGACACACTCAGTGTTAGTGATGTTATTCATGAAGTGGACATACTGAATTATTTCATAATTTCCACCTGGTTTAGTAACGTTCAACTAAAGCAAGACACTCCTGTTGGCTGTTGTTAGTAGGTTCGCTTCTCATCGGATCTCTCTGTATAAGTAATATATAGTTATTTTTGTTATAATCTCAATATATATGCTGGCGTATAAGTCAACTTTAGTATTTTCCCTACTGGAACTTATTAGTCCGTTTAGACTCCTATGAACTTGACACTCTGATGGACACAATGCTGCCTTGTGTTGGAGAGTCGACTTATCCGGCGAGTAGGGAACTAAACCTGAATTAACACCTTTCTTAGTAACACAGTTTTGGGATTGATTTACATGCCGGCATATACGGCAATCGTTTTTAACACGTTTATAACTTCTCGAAATATATAAGAAGATTTGTTGTCAACTGAGATGGGAGGTTTCTTAGTTGAAAGTCGATTAAGAGGGAAAAGGTGCAACGACTTCGTCTTTGCCTGAACGAACCAACTGATTCTCATGTGGGATTAGAGACTTTTTCTTTCTCGATAGAGCTGAGTGGATGGACAGCTGACATTTACCACAGGGCAAATCAAGTCTTGACAAAAAAAAACGAATCGAGTGTCTCGAGACTCTTTCTCATTATTACTGTCTAGTCAGAAAATCATGCACTGGTTTTAAACTTTAAGAACTAATGGCATCGAAATCATAGAACTATTCAATGTTCTATTTTATTTTTATGTTGCACTTACACCCGGGGTGTCGCGAGAAGATGGAGACGGTGTACGGTGCACTTCCGTCCATTCTCTTCCACTCTCCTTTATTTTACAAAAGCAATCTACCATGTCCACTTCCGGCTTGCCAGACCTGTCGAAGTGACATCGGCGTCCATCCCCCATGTAAGGAGACATGAGGGTGAGGGATAATGGGCCTTACCCTGTCACGCTCCCATTCAATCTGAATTCTATAAATATTCGAGTATTGCATTTTTTCGAGGTAAATCATATCCATTAAAATCATTCATGCACTGTTGACGCGTCATCTTCATGAGGAATCAATTTACATCGATCCCACAGATGATGCAAACTCAGCAACACCTATCGACGTCTTCAAAATAAGACACAATTCATGTTTTTCAAATTGGAAATCTGTGGTTTTATTTCCGTCGATCCACGTTCAAATCTAAAACTGCTAACCAGCTTTCTCCTCCTTCACCTCTTTATGCGACCTGTCACTAACGGCTTCAGATCTCAAATACCTCCTATTTTCAAATCTGGGCCCCTTTTAACGGCTACCGGTAATATGATATGTCCAGTTTGTCACGTACGCAGTTTAACACAGCTCCCTGCTGTTTTCAAATCTGGGCCCCTTTTAACGACTACCGGTAATACGATCTGTGTTTTGATCACGTACGCCAAACGCGCGAACACAGGGTGCATTTCTTTACAATTTGTCTCCACACTCTATATGACTTGTTTGGAGGGTTCAACTTCTCAAAGAAATGGATTACCTCACGGTCAGAATAACAAAGCTGGTGGGCATATTATTAAGAGGGACACGTGATAGCTATTATTTGTGTGTCATTTCTTATACATTACACTTTCGTGCTTAAATACCCAACTAGTTCAGCTACCTAACAGGCTAGCAACAATGAGCATTAGACGTGTTTTTAATTTGAATACGGTGACGAGATTCTCAATAATAATTATTTACATCTGTTATTGGTCAATAGCAATGGGAAATGATTTCGGAAAGAATGTAACGCTGACCACGTTAGGGTCTGCAACAGGCGTGGAGAGCCCTGTCACACCCGTATAAACATCGCTAATCACCTTATGGTCTGCAACAGACGTGGATGGACTGCCCTTTCAGCATAAACATCGCTGACCACCTTATGGTCTACAACAGATGTGGAGAGGACTGCCCTTTCAGCATAAACATCGCTGACCACCTTATGGTCTGCAACAGACGTCGAGAGGCATGCCACCCCCGCATAAACATCGCTGACCACGTTAGGGTCTGCAACATACGTGGACAAATCTCCAAAGCCTTCGAATCAAAGCTGATATTTCTGAATAGATAAGTGAATAGAAACTTTTAATTAAAGTCTCACTTGATTTACTGATTTACGTGGAATGGGCGTTTCATTAGTTTGTCGTCGTCATACGGCTTGTGTGGCCTGGGAAAAAATGATTGACAAACCATACTCTCCTGACCTTCCTCAGACTGACTATTATTTGTTCAGATGTGGGAAAAACACCTTTTGATAGACAAAGGCGTGTCATCAGTTTGTCGTCGTCATACCGCTTGAGTGGCCTGGGAAAAATGATTGACAAACCATACTCTCCTACCCCAGACTGACCATTATTTGTTCAGAAGTTTGAAAAAAACATTTTGATAGACAAATCCGTTAATCTCTTATTTGTGTCAAAATCTAAATGATGTTACAAATCCAGTATCGGAATACCTGTTGATAGATGGAATAATGTTATCGAAAGTGAATGAGAGTATTTTATGGATTAAGTGTATCTTTGATGACCACTATTTTTGTGTTTCTAAATAAATTGAAACAACCGATTCATTTCTTGATGGAATAGTTATTAGAAAATCTTCATTTAATTCAGTCGCTTCAGCAGAAATGAAGCCTCGTTAATTACAACAAGGAAATTGAAACGAAGGATAAACAATGACTGTTTAATAGTCTGGGTCAATCTTCAAGAAATGTTCACCAAACACGCAACTCTTGGGATTTATAACAGACAGTATCGTTTAGATGTATGGAGGGGTGCTGAATCTAAATCTGCTGTATGCTCAGCTCAAACATGGCTGACAATGCCTGGCAATTAAGAGATCCAAGATGACCGCCTCTGTAGTTCGATTCTCTTCTCCTAATTTCCTTGCATTTCCCACAAAACCTGTCCAGGTGATGGGGTTCTCGACTGTACGCACATAAACAGAAACGTATGTAAACAAATTCAGTGACCACAATGCCAGATCAAGACGTAAACCTTTGATACAAAACTTAAGGTCACTTGTGTGAATGCCCATTGGAAGGATATGTCATGCCAAATCGACATTTAAATATGAAGAAATACGTCACTAAATAAGGAGTGTGTCAACGTCCAAATAGACAACGTATCCCACAGAAGGGAGCCCGAATTTCCACACATGTGTATGTGTGTGTGTGTGTGAAATGTATAATGAGCTGGATAAAGTAGATAGAGTATTGCTTGTAGGAGAGAGTGGTGTTATCTGTTTGCCCAGTATGAAGTGTTCATGTGCGTGTGTGCATGTATGCATGTGTATTTATACATGTCCATCTGTTTATGCGTGGCGACGTATGTATATATGTGTATGTGTATATGGGTATGTTTGTGTGTGCATGTGGTGGTTGTATACTTTCATCTATATGGATGTATCTATGCTTATGCATATATTTTTGTGTTGTGTGTGACTTCATGCGGTGGTAGGTATGCGTATACTTGTGCACGTGTATACGTATGTATTTGTCTATATACATGGTCCCATCTGTGCATGCGGCGGTATGTACATATATGTATATATGTTTATACTCATGTATGTACATGGACGTGTGTATGTACGGATGTATGTCTTTGCGTCCGTGTGTGTGTGTGGTTATGCCTGTCTGTTTTGTCAGTTTTCTACGCGTCTGTTTGAGCCCATAGCTGATCAAATACTTAGTAAGAACAGGTTGAGAGATGTGAATTAATTTATTCTTTAATATTGGATTATTTCTGTACTACCAAATATTCAGTAATGTGTCCTGTTAAGTTCCTTATTTCATATGTATTACCTTTTGCATTTCCTCATTTCCCTGTCAAGATTAGAGTTAATCCGATATCTGATGTTGATGCTTAACATGAAGCGGACTGTTTGATTATGCGTGTTATATACCCGTCACCTTGTTAAGAACCTTTCTTAATTACATATATAAATATAATCATCATCCTCCTCCTCGTCCTTCAGACCTATGCAAACACGTCTAGTTCACATATTGCATGTCGAGACAAGAGAGGCTTTTAATATGAGGAACCAGGTCATCGTAAGGGCACTACATAACATATGTACACACACACACACACACACACCTTCCTGTTTGGCATTTTGCTTGGGTATATTGGTCTAAGAATGAATAGCATCATCATCCTAATCATCATCATCATCATCATCATCATCATCTGCCATGTTCGTCCACTACTGGATCATGCCGTCCATGACTGTGCTAACCGTTGTCATGCCTTCCTGGCAAATCATTATATCTTATCACTCCACCTTCTGTCTGATCATCTCCTACTGCGGTTGCTGTCACTACGGCACCATTCGACGACCGATATCTTGTACTATCGGTTATCTTTCCTTCTTGCTAAGTGGTTTGCCCACCTCCATTTTTGTCGTTTACTCACTTCTGTGACATAGTTTACCCTTCTCTGCTGTCGGATACGTGTTGATCTCCTTCTATCTCATATAATTATTCATAGCATGGCTCTTTCGTTGTGTGACTCTTGATTTGTTTCCAAGTGATGTTGTTAGTTTCCATTATAATATTCAAATTCTAATAACTACCTTAATAAAAACTGAACGCTCAATCTAATTATGTATTTCAAACATTAAACAATCGAGGCATGAAATGTACAGCCGGAAACTCATTTAACTGCAGCTGACTAAATACTTAGATAAGAATTCCTTTAAGAAATGAAACAACATTTCCGAGAAACACTAGACTCATCCTAAAATTCTAACGTTGTATTTCATGTATCCAAATCACCTGTTTCTTTTCTATTGTTTTGACAATGAACCAGGGATCTATCTATATAATAGACAGTGCGATTTGTTTCTGTTTCTCTGTCCGTAACAATGGACTGTTCCACTTAAAGGTGAACATCTCTTGATAAAAGCACCACGTCCACACCATTTGAAACAATGGTTATTTACACTTAAACAAGTCCAGGTCAGTTTAAAAAGAATCTCAAATTAATTGGATTTGGCACAACTATTTATTTACACTATTAACAGCTTTGAAGTAGTGAACTATCAAGTCTTAAAGTAAGAGAATGTGGAGAAACCACTCGAACCCCACTGGGAAAATGGGTGGATATTTGTACCAAATGCATTACGGCATCCAGTGAGAGATTTAAAAGAAATTAAACATTTCCCTTCTTTCGCTAATGGACAAGAACTATTCATATATTCCGCGTTGTACAAGAAAAGCAACAAGTGGGAGATAACGATTTATTTCTATGAATTAATAGAATAAGACAGCAACACGAACAATATAAAGAGAAAGATCCTGACAAATTAGAAAACGTTGCATCGAAATCCAACGCATTTGAAATTTGGCTTTTTCGTTAATGGTTTTAAAGTTTTAGTTCATTACATTTTCCATCTGATATTTAAGTCTTTTTTCACATCAGAAACATTTCCAATTCGAGTGACGTGTCAAATGTGACAATCTATCTGTACCGGAAACTCATACAAAAATTGCATCTGTTTATTGAAAAATGAATTGGTTTGTTGCTTTTCACAATAAGAAATATAGGAATATTTCTTGCCCATTTGCAAAAGAAACTAAATCCGCTTTACAGAAGGAAAATCTTTTTCTTGGCAACTTTCAATTATTTTTGAAAGAAAAGAAGGATAAACAAAAATATTAATCTGCAGCACCGTTGTGTGGCTGAGTATTTATTGAAGACTTGAAAGACGTTTGACAAATTACATGAATTTGTGCAGTTTTGATTTAAGGCATTTTCATAATTCCATTAATTATTTACATCTGCCTTTACAGTTGGAAGAGGTATATATATTCACTCGTGTCTGTCTGTTTGTCCACACAATATCTCCAAAATAAGATGAGGATAACAGTCTGAACTAGAAGGCACCCAGAGAGCGCATACCTCTCCCCACGCCATTGGGACTAATACATGAATGAAAATAAGTTCATATATGGTGACGACAAAGGAGGTAACTGTACAAATTCTACGATCCGCCCAAAGAATTAAGCAATCCATCCTCATCCCTGGCCTACCCTTCCAGAAAATACAATCGAAATTCATTTGGTGATACCGTGTGTGCGCAGATATAAATACGATGATGAGGAGATAACCGTAGTAAATACCTGGATCCACCCTAAAATATAATCAATTCTTCCTTAGCCCATTGCCCACCCTTTTACAAAGTGACATTGAAATTCATAGAGACTTTTCGGAGATATCGTGTGAAAAAACAAACGAACATGATTGTGTACATATACCACTTCTACCTTCGTTGACAGAGATAAAATATACAAAACAATTATAAAAAGAAAAGCAAAAACATATATCAATTCAGAAAAGTGATGATGTTTTTCTGTAGCCTTTGCCGAAAGAGAATCCCAAATACAAATGCCCGCAAACTGCTTCTATCTGATCAGAAAGATGTTCTTCGAAGACTTCTTCCTGGAGATTTCCTGTCAGTTAGATGCAGTTCCAAATAAAAAGAAGTGTCATGGATGGGAAAACAACTATTGATGCCAGGACAAGACATGACAGCCACACACAGTGGGGTGACAATGTAACAGTTGTACATTTAGCGGGACTTTGTTACGATACCACTAGACGAGACACGTACCAAAGTGTGTATATACGTTATATACACTCGATAAAATTGGATACACTCGACAAAATAATATACATCCCGTCCGGGTGCCGTGGCGTCTCCAAACCCGGTATGCTACATCTACCGATTTGATAACTGAGTGCCCGTATTACTCTTCATGCAGTCTGTCACGTATTAAATCTAATGACTGAAATACGAAGACTATACACACTCGACAGCTCAACAGGTGTATTTTGGCAACTGTCTCTTAAAAGGAGACGTTTCAGAATGCCTCACGCACTGGATAGATGGTAAGACGTCAGCAATTGGAGCTCACAACGTAGACTTCTGACATTATACACTGGGATATCTAAAGCAAAGGAAACCTTAATAGTTGAAAACAAAAGTATAAAACAAATGAAAGAGAAATATGAATCCTGGAAAGTGATATTTTGTTCATTCTTTAAATGTAAATGCCGACCTAAAACGACTACGTACTGCTTTTTTCTTATCAACTGGTTGGCTGGTTGTCCCTATGCTCTCAAAGAACGGTGACTTTCCATACTGGAAGGCTCATGACATGTCTAGGGAAATGCAGATTAGTTGGTGTCCATCTTCAATCCAATATGAGACATATATGCTCGTATTACATGGTTGGCTCATCTCATCATCTAATATAATCATCCGTGCATAATAATAAGTCATCTGTAATTTAAGCAGACTGGCTTCTGTCATGGGCATTGCAGTAAATAGAACCTACAGCGAAATCACGTTGTATACACAGGTTCTCGTACGATCAGCGAATTTAAGCAACGTCAATCCTGGTCAGATGGGTGACCGTCTTGAGAGACCAGATGCCGTAAATAGTGAGATACTAAGCCCTGCCAGAGGGAGGGACCTGAAGTCAGTTGATGGAGATATGCTACATCACATCGTGGTATGGTATCCCCTGTAGCCATGCCGATCTCCAAACATATTGAACACTTCTTTTTCTTTGGAAGACGTCAGCACGGGGGGGTGGATGATGGGAACAACACTCCCTCCATACTAAGCGGCATAGCATCGAGCTGCTAAACGCACCTGCCAACAGATCAGAAGAAATACTCCCCCATCAGACAGCACTTAACTATTGTTGCATGATAGTATTTTATCCATAATGTGTTTGTGTAAAGGGAATATAAGCTGACTATATCAGAATTCGAACTCGGCTCGCCAATTCCATTTTCCCCACTTGCCAATTGATTCGAAGAACATTTTCTCATCAACCCGGCAGCGAATTTCTCCGCACGTTTTTAGTTCGTCGACCTAATGACCGGGCTATTTCGATTGTTTTTTGCGATGTTTAAATATGAAGCGTGAAATCGAAATTAGTGTAATAATCGGGAAATGATAGCAAAAATAAGAAACACATATTGGTAATCGATATAAATGATTATTTTGAAAACATGTCAAGCGAAATCGATTAGTAGCAAATCAATAGAATCATCACCTTTGTGAGATTGATTTTTGATAAATTCTCGCGCTTTTAAATTACTCGGCTCTTTCAATAAAATATTGCCGGGAATAATTATTTATTATTATAAATGTTCGATTAAATATTAGTACGAGGAAACCATTACTCAACAGGCATGCGAAAAGTTATCACAATGACATCATGTAGAAAACAGATGACGTTTTTTAGCAAGTAACTCCGATGAACATGCCTGTGACGAGCAACATCCCCATGAATAATTATTTATCATTCTACATTTTCGAAGTGTAATAATGCTAGACATGCGGGCATGGGAACATGTATCACACTGAAATCATGCAGAGAATATATGACGTTTCTTTTATGAATTCACTCATTTCAATACGCAAAGATAAATGTAACTCCGAAGAACATGCTTGTGATGAGCAACGATGTTAGCTCGATTACTGAGTTTCCGGTTAGTTTTAAATGAATGTCTTTTCTCTAACAAATCAAACAGTTTATGTTTTATCAATACGACATTGTCTTTTCATCAATCTGTTCTACAAGTACAGATCTTGTAGTCCGACCTTCTTGTAATCCGACCAATAGTTGATCAAAACGTTTTATTCGCATTCACTATTTGTTTGTCTTTCTATCAATCCCTTCTACAGTTACACTTCCTGTAGTCCGACCTTCATTTAATCTGACCAATATTCGATTTAAAAGTTGTATTCACATTTACTATTTGCTTGTCTTTCTATCAATCCATTCTACAGGTACAAGTCCTACAGTCCGACCTACTTTTAATCCGACTAATTATTGATAAAAACGTTTTATTCACAATAAATATTGTTTTGTCTTTCTTATTCCGACCATCTGCGTTCGAAACTGTGTCGGCCTTGGACTAAGTAGGACGTCAGAGTGACCACACAAAATGGCGAGTCACGGACATGTTGCGGGGTCGGCGTTGTTAAGATTCGCACGGATGCCGGCAAAGCTGCTGAAATCGACGTACTTGTATTAAGCGAAAGGCCACTGGACTTCAGCCTGCTACACGGAATCGACGGATAGATGGATAGCTGTGTTAAATAATGATCGCGATTGATGAGCCTACAAAATGTGTTCTAATAAAAGACGTTTGTCTTCTCCTACAATAAAAAGAGTATTACTTCCCGGTCCACCTAATAAATAAGTATTTCCATCACACATACATAATTCCAGAAGAGGTGGGATGGGCCGTTTGGTACATAGCTCACGGGGCTCACATGGTTGGATATAAAAACAGTAGAACATTAGAATAAACTGCCTATGCATTAACTAAATATCACAGATTGAATCAATTGAAAGACATACAAACAAATACAAATTGAATTAAAGGTGTGTTTAAGAAAGACAAACAGATATTGAATGTGAATAAAACTTATTGGTCGGATTAAAGTCCCATCCGGGACTCTGAGCTCAAGCCCAATCAGCCTAATGGTTAATCCACCTCCATTTCTGACATCCTTAAGCATTTAAAAAGTCAACAAGCCTGGCTGTTGCAGGGTCAAACTCCACCCCACTTTAATGAATATTGGAAATGCAATCGGTGAAGAGTGGTATCCGCTAAAATAGGAGAGGAGCGTTCGTGTTCTTGTACTTGTCGTTACAGCATCCGACTTGGGCTGGAGTTTGACAAAAACACGTAAGGGAGATACTCTGTATTTGGAATGTAAACGGACGGAAATGTCTTTGTAGAAAATGTTAGGTCGTAATTTACAGAGTACAACACAAATAGGTAAAGGAGGACGACAATATTGATCTACGGATGGTTTGTACTTGGAATGGACAGAAAACAATTGAAAAGACTATAAATGCATAGCTATATAATGCTGGAAGAAAACAAACAGACAAATTATTTACAAACAAACACATTCCCCTTGTATTACATGAGAAGATTAGTATTTAAGTAGTTCTTCGTAGTTGCCGTCAAAACATTACGGTGATATTTAAGTAATGTTGCAATTCAATTACGTAAAAGCGATCGTCACAAAATTCAGATAACATTGTGTACAATCAGTTT
>VCCN01006871.1:169245-189207 GCA_006491835.1 Architeuthis dux | reverse complement strand
TGACCTCTCACTGACCTGGAATTACCCAGAATCCTTTGACTAAATATGTGGGTCAGTCAACCAGTAAAGAATAATCCACGACTCTGTATCGTTGTTAAGACTAACTTCGATTTATATCCAAGCCACCGATGATAAACTTGCTTCGAAACATGTACGGAAAAACATATAACCAATAACATTCCATATTTTCCATATTTACACTACACTCATGTTTAACTCAACTTTTACAGTACAACCCTCAGTTATCTCCTCCTCCCTCTCTCTCTCTCTATATATATATCCCCTCTCTCTCTCTATCTCTCTCTCTAAAAAAATAAATATATATATATGTATGTGTGTGTGTGCGTGTGTGTGCGTGTGTGCGTGTGTGTGCATGTTTTGTTAAATACGACGGACAAGGAAGACCTGTTTACCTGTTTGGTTAATTTTTCTTGTTTACGCACAAGAGAACGTATGTTCGGATCCAATGTATATACATATTGTCCGAAAGTTATATCAGATCGGGCGCTTTCGACTGTACGTTCAGCCATTTTCGAGATCGTGACAACTGTATTGGCTGCACGGTTCAAATAGTTTCTATTGTGCACAATCGTTCGGACAATATTTACATTGGATCCGTGTACATACACAAGGAAATTAACCAAAAAGGTGAAAGGGTTTCCCTTGTCCCACCCCCCTATTTAACCAAACATGCATTAATGAAGGACTACTGCCCAAATACACAATGTATATATTCAGTAAAGTTGGTTTTAAATCCGTTAACGCTGACGATATTATTGATCCAGTAATTTTACTTCAAGCATGGAATCCCAGTGTTGCCCAGGAGAAAATAACTGAACGTTTGACAATACAGAAATACAAGATGTTTATTAATATGTTTTCTTACTCAACAACTGTAGAGCCAAATCATTCGCTTCTATTTTGAAAGTTAATTTGTATCAGAAAACTTCCCAAAAGAAATTAAGAACCACGGATCAGGTCTTTCCACCAAGAGTGAGGGGTTTTGAAAGTTGGAAGCTTATAGTCAATGGCCTTAATGATCACATATAAAACGACTGGGTAAAGATTCACAACAGTCGAGAAAAAAAATAGAAAAAATAATTGACAATCATAAAATTTGCTACCGTCGAGATTGGCTCATTTGAATGGAACAGATGATCATACTTCACCATCTATTTCAAGAACTGGTAGGTTCTGTTTTTATTTTATTTTTATTTATTATAAATGACCATTCCAGTATTTGAAAAGAGACGATGAATTGTTAAAATCAGTCCCATTCAAATGGTTCAATTTCGACTAGCGCATCTATGGTCTGACTCTAGGCTTGTTTACTCGACTGACATCCCACAATCACTGCAGTCGTTTCTAATGCATTTTCAATAGAAATTAATTTGAAATGAAACATTCATTTGAGTTTTTCATTTAGCCGAAAGACCTTTAGACGTCATGTCTCTCCCGTGACGTCATTCCCGGATTGAACTGCAATTCTACCCATGCTTAATGAGCACGGTAGGTGTTGCCAGGTTCGAAACTCTATGTTGAGCTTTAATGTACTGTATAATTCCGTTACTACGGCACCCTCGGGGAATGCCGCTATAATAGCATTGCCATTATGACGGTGGATTTTAAAACATGACATGCAAATGTAAACATATGCCATGTAAATTAGTAAAACAAGGTACACAATCCTGCGAGAATATACAATTGTTATGATTTGTGTATCCGGACACCTGGGCGGAAATGTGGGTGAACCCGGTCACCTCAGGAAATATGTGTATTGTCTAAATATTGTCAGTGTTCAAAACATGAAATGGGAACCGGTGATTGACACCGTGTGACACCACGTAGGCATTGGGGAGACCTATAAAGCAGAAGACTGCCATCCCTGGGAGCGGACAGAAATCTCGACACTCAAAGAAGACGCAGACATCAGCGAAGCCGTTAAGGCCCGAGACCGCTGTCCCTGTTGGGGACGGACTGGCGGTTCTCCTTATCTCTCTCTCCCACTCTTCACTATCCGGCCGACAAAGATGTATGTTGTGTAATAAGAATATGTCCAGATATGTTTACAAGCAAGGCTTCGAGTTTCCTTTATAATGAAGATCAGGACACACCGCTATACAACATACATCGATTTGGTGCATTCTGGCCAGATACGTATTTGCAAGACGTATTTTGAAACAACCTGGGGAACCGAGAAAAACATCCACATCCAGAGAAATATGCCACGGACACATGATGTGAGGGTCACAGAGAGAAAAGGAACGAATCACCAGACGTATAAATGAAAAATTAATTTGTAAAAAAAAGGACAATTAAGGACAATCAAGGTATGTTTGAAGACTCTTTTTGTTTGGTGCCTGTGAGGGAACGAAAAAAAGAACGAAAAAAAATCGGAGGACTTAACTGCTAGCACGATACCAAAAAAATATAGACAATATACACGAAACTCACGCACAAAGAAAGAAAGAGGGGAAAAAAAGAAAGAAATGACTGACTGACTGGACACAGAGAAGATACATTTGAGGTGGCAACATGAACATGTTTTATTCTGTTTTGATATATTTCATGCTCCTTTTGTGCTGGCTAAAACAGTAATATTGTTTTTAAAAAAAGATTGATTAGGATTGTTGAAAATGTATTAGCATGTTACTATACGGCTGTATACACGAGTTTACACAAATCTAGTTCACATCCAGAATATTGTTGAATTTTGAGTTGTCAAACAAACAGGGATCAAGCAGGCAGACATAGTATGACTGTGCTTTCTCTTTTAAGATCATATCTATCTCATGTTTTTACACTTCACGTCAAAAAGGTGATGTGCTCTTTGAATACTGAGTTAGACTTTTGATTTCCATTTTTTTAATACATAATGCCTTGAAATTTAATAAGGAGAGCTTACTAATTATAAATTATAGGGATTTTGAAAACAAATAGGTTAAAGTTAGAATGAAATGTGGAAAGATGATGATGAATATTCTTTTCTGTTGTATTTTTGGACTTTCTCGCTTTAGCCGTGTAGCGATGAGGTTTTTACCATGTTATTATCAACGGAAGAGATCCCTAAGAGGAAAACAGCAGGGTCTACAGATTGTTTTGTATTAATTGATGGAAAATGTATTTTTCCTTTTTAAATGTTTTTTTATTGGCGCCTTTGTTTGGGCTCAGGATATCGAATGATGGCCGTAATTTGATGAAAATAATTGTGGCACGAGGACTCAATGGTGTTTTGCCGCGGTTACCGACTGGAAGGAGTCGTTTGTAGGGGCAGGTGTTAAGTCCCAGGATGTAGTAAAAATATGGGCAGATATAAGTCCCAAGAATTAATCATGAAACGGATTCATGCTGATGTGGTTTGGTTCATTTTCCATTGTATCATTATGTTGAAGAGGAATGCCTCTGTTATGTTTTTCAATGAGAGCTTGCGGTTTTCGGAATTGTCTATTTTTGTTTTTGGGGATAAGTGTGCAGTTTGTTTTATTCAGTGGTATTGTGTTTTGCAAACTGTTCTTTTTATGGCAGTTATAATTGTGATTTTTGCTGATGAAAGTATAAAACTGTTACAGGCTTCTGTGAATTATGAATGTTTATGTATAGATATGAGAACATGATATGATTTCTTTTTCTAGACTTAGCAAAAAGCAAATGAAATTAATTCACTAGTTTATATATACAGGACAGTTAACACACAAGACGAGTGGGTGAAATGTAGATTTCGAATTACAATATGAAAAAAAGAGAAAAGGAGAAGTCTCCGTCCTTAAAACTAAAAAGCAAAAAAACAAAATTGAGAAAAAAAAATGAAAAAGATTTGATTTATCACTATAGTTAGAACGTAAAGTTGTACTTAGTTTGAGTGTGTGTGTGTGTGTATGTGTGTGTGTGTGTATGTGTGTGTGTGTGTGTGTGTGTGTGTGTGAAACATACGTATATTCTGGCCTGTATTTGCCCTTAGTGTGTGACTATGGGAATGCCGGATTGCTGTGAATTCAAATGTCAGTGATAGTAAACAAGGATTATACAGTGAAGGGAATTTTGCGACGTAATTGACCTTAGGGGTCACTTGTCTAGAGTAACGTTTTTATGAATGAAGTTAGATTACTATATGGATTTTCACCGTAAGAATTAATCAGGTTTTGCAGTGCAGTTTTCCCTTGGCGCTCAAGTTTACATATTCAAGGTCCATGAAGGCAATAATTGAAATTCGCTGAGGACTAGGATGTCCCTTGTTAGCGTGAAGAGATGTAATTGTTTTGGGGTATTTTGGCTAATGAGCCTGAAAAAGAAATGATGACGAAATTCGTTTTTGGGCCAGGATGTTTTGTGAAATTAAGCAGACACCTTAAGGTGAAAAGAAAGGACCCTGTTTTGGGATATGGGGAATTAATTAAGCGCTAGGTGGAATTTTTGCAGTTTGCATTTCAGAGGTGAGAGTTTCTAAATTAAAGGTGATTTAAAAATATATAGATATATACATATCGGAGTTATATGTGAATATTGAAAGATGGTATGAGGAGATAAGTTGAATTAAAAATAAAATTGTAGAAACCGATGTTAAGAGAAATAAAATAAAATCCTGAGAAAATTAAATTATTAAAGTATTAAAGTAATGCAATTAATGAGTGGTATGATGTGTTTGTTTGTTTGTCAAATACTGGGAGCGCGATCTCGCTTATGACTTGAAGTCAAGCGCCGACACGAAGTTCGAGAGAGCCCAAAGAAATGTGGGGAGCGAATTAGCTTGTAGATTCTAGTAGATCTACCCTCTGGGGGTATAAGATGTTACTTGGCGTTGAGGCTAGCAGATCCTAATAGGAATAACATGGGATTTTAGGACAAGATGATAGCCCTGTGAGGATATGGATCATGGAAGAAAAGCTAGGATCTTTTTTTAGTATGGGCACAGAGAGGGTCTTGCGCCTTGTAGTAGCACAATTACACATATATTTAAGTTGTGGAATAAAGAATGGTTGAAGAATAAGTTTAGGATGTAAGAAAGTGATAAAAGAAAAGAGAAAAATGAACTAATGTACCGATTTTTGTTTAACCAATTTTTTTTCCGAACGCGATTTTATTTTTGTGTCAAATTGATCATAGGTGAGGACTGTTGTTTTTTTGTGTTTTTATTTTGTTTTTCTTGTGGAGAGTCAAGGAGAGAGAGAGAGAGAGAGAGAGAGAGAGAGAGAGAGAGAGAGAGAGAGAGAAAGATATGCTGGGAAAATATCCACGGGTGTATTTGTGTATCCGGACACCTGGGCGGAAATGTGGGTGAACCCGGTCACCTCAGCTGCGGGTGACTGTCTAAATATGTGTGTGTGTATGTTTGGTTCCTTCATGCCCAGGGAGATATCTGTCAGTCTGAGGACGAAGAGGCCAGGACACTTCACCGCCCAATCAACCCCCGCTGAGAAGACCTTGTATCTTTATCATTGTTAGCCGGCAAGAAACCTAGGATGGACCTATTTGATAGACATTTTAATTAATACATACATCGGCGTTAGTATATATACAGGGTGGGCGGGTGGATGTTCTGGATGCCTAATATGTGTGCGTATAAGTAGTTACGTATGTATGTAAACATACAGTGTGTATGTATGTATGTTTCTGATGCTCACTGTGTGGTTGTGTGTATGTGGATTGTAACAGATTATAGAGACAGGCTCATATTTAGTGGTAAGCTCAGACCAGCCTTGACAGCGGGTGGGCCCCTTAAGTGGCTTAGTTGACTGAATTTTGCCCGATCGTTTGATTTGGTATGCAAAGAGAAGGGCAATAACATCCTATTGTTTCTTTTAAGAACAGTCCCCATCCTTTTCCTATCGAGAATGTATCTTGCATCCAGTTTTTGTCCTTTTCAGAAAGCCGCTTCTCGCTGCCCTTTCCGGCTCCCGGCGATTCGTTTGAAAACACGACTTTTCATGAAGGATGCACCGTGCAGCAGCGGTAACACACCGTTCAAACAAGTCCAGGATTAAGGCCGCAACTTATGAATGCAACAATTATGCATAGACCACAACTCACCTCGGTAACGCATCGCATCATGCTATATAATCACAAAGGTATGAACATATGCACGCCGTTGGGCTAGATAGCCTGACGGAGACCATCCCTCTCAAGGCTTAGTAGAGAGACATTGACTGACACGACCTACCAAACCAGAGGCAATTGCTCTACCACTGGGCCACGCTAATCGGTATATTTACAAAGGTAGAAACAAATAAAATGTGTTCCTCTCTGCCTAATGTCATGGAATCCTAATATTCTAGAGAGAATCATCGACCCGTCAGCTTCAGAGGTCATACTGATTTGAATGGACATCATTAATAACAGAAGGACATTTTGAAAAAGCCCTCCCAATATATCCATCAGTTCTCGGTCATTTACAGTAGAAATATTCCCAGTACGATTTCCGAATTATAAGAATTAAGAGAGGCGATGTTAATTGCCGGCATTTGAAGATGTTCCCTTTAGGCAGAATATTACGACATTTGGCCCATTGCATTTTCCCTTTCAGATGAGATGACAGTCGCGTTATGGAGAAACGGATGAGCAATACGCACAAAGCAACATAGCACATAGCCCCACACACGCACACCCACACGCACACACACACATACACACACACGTATCCATACGCAAACATAGAACCCCAACGCAAAGACACACGCAACCATAACATACCCAAAGTCGCACACGCTGGACTCTATTCACTAATTTATACGACATTCTGTCCATTTAATTTTCCCCTTTAGATGAGATGACAGTGGCCTTATGAAAAACGGATGAGAACGTATTTATTGTTGAATCCAATGTGGTCTGTATAAACCGGCTTAATGGAATGTAATGTCGGTCGAAATGGAACTCCACATTGAGTGAACGAGTGACAAAAGGATCCTCGTCACCAATGCAAGCAGCAAATGAATTGAATCATTTCGTTGAGTTAGTGATACAAGCCTGATTTGTAGAGATAGAAACGACATAACACATTTGGCCGACTAATATTATACCATAGTCTCATTATATGTGAAAAAGCGCTTTTCATATCAATGATATAGTTGGATATTCCTAGTAGTACATTCCATGGTTTGTATTCCCTTAACTGTTGGGAAAATTCTTAAAAGCGGTTCTTAATTGGGGATCTTATAACGATTATTGTAGTCACGGCCAAATCACGTTGGACGCATCGGTTCTCGTAAGATCACCAAAGTTAAGCAACGTTAAGCCTGGTCAGTTAACATCAGCGGAAAATATCTGTTTACATTGGTGGATGAAGTTGTGCATTCCTAGTAGTGAATTCTATAAGTTGGATTCCCTTAACGACTGTGTATATCTTTGAAAGCGGTTCTTAATTGGAGCTTTCATAGGGAGGGCTTTTTAGAAGTACATCATATTTGAAATGCTCACATTGCAGTTCAAAGTTCTTTTCTGTCAATGTGTGCGGCTTGTATTTTCTGAACGCGAGTCTATGTAATTGAAAACTGGAAAGGAATGGCTGTTACAATTATATTCACATATTTATAAATAATTCTAAGATCCCGAGTAGCGATGGGTAGTTTTACATGTGTAGAATATAATTACGAATATCATTTTAGATGCGCGAGCATCTCTAGTAACGATGACCGTCACTGACTGACTGACTGACATGATGCAACACTCCCATCACCTCTCGTTTCCTCCTTTTCTTATATATGTCTGAGAGTGCAATGGGGAGAACTCGTGGTTACTGCATTTTTAAGTAGCCCAGCTTGCTAGATCTTCACACAAGAAGAAATGTCATTTACTTCCGCCAGGTTGTTTTAATAGATTGGTCTCATTTGAGAGCCTTCCACGATAGCAATCCATGACATCGAGCTAGTGCATCTATGGTCTGACTTTCAATCTCGTTTTCCCTTTGAAACAATTGGGAAACGTAGGTAGCTTCAAGATTATGGTATTCGCTTCTCCAAACATAGCAGTATCAAGTTTCATAAAAAAAAGTATTGAAGTAAGTATCAGTATATTATACTTGGAAGAAAAGCAAATAGAATAATGGTGCCTGGGGAGCCATTGGGGGCTGCATTTAGAAATATGTTAAGAATTGGGATGAATGCATCATGTTTTGAATAAGACTGAATTACTATTGCACAGTTTCTAATGGAAAGAGGAATGTGCGTGATATCAGTTAGCAATGGGTTAACAAGATATTTACGTCTAGAAAATAGGAATTCATTCTGAACTCATTCACTGCGGAAAGGAGCAGCTCAGTTACCATGTTCTAAATGTGACGGTGACATGGAGTATATAGGGTGAAGCAACATAGGAGTAACAGTTTGTTTTCCCTGTAAACAATGGAATCTTCCACTTTACGTTACGGACATAGACGCACAGAAACAAATTGAATCAGACGTACGTAACCACTGAGTGGTACGGTTTGTCGTGTGACTGATAGACATTTCAGTCATTCGCAGTTGAGCCATAGAACTGCATTGGCTGTAATTTCAGTCATTCTGGTTAAAGTAAGTAATATTGATTAGAATTATGATGCTGTTGATATTCCCATTCACTATCTGTTTATCTATTGATCCATTCTTTAGGTAGTCCGACCTTCTTTTAATCCGACCAACATTTTATCAAAACGTTTTATTCACATTTACTATCTGTTTGTTTTTATATCGATCCATTCTTCAGGTACAAGTCCCGTAGTCCGACCTTCTGACCAACACGTTATGTTGGGCTCACACTAAAATAATACAAGGGACATAAAACCTAGAATAATCTCCCTTGCCGAACTCTAAGTCATGGCGGAATTGAATTTACGGCCATGCGCCGTGCTAATGGAAATAAAGAATTGAGGAAATGAGCCAGTCATTCTATTCTCTGGGTTCGAGCCGTGAAAACAACGTTCTTGTCCTTGCCCTTTGTTCCTTTGTTCATCTTCCTTTCCAGTGAGCCTCCCACCAGCTGGGAGACACTACACAACATTTGATCAAAACATTTTATTCACATTTACTATTTGTGTTTCTATAAACAATTGGAAAATGTGAATACTAACATTACATCAGAAATGTTTTACACAATTTTTACGATGCGTAATATAACCCCTGTCACTGATGACCTATGTTAATCTGACCTACGAACTAATCTAGCCTACCCGAGATGTCGGGATAAAGTTCTTCGACATTTACATAAAATCTAGTATTGACAGCATATATGACATTCCTATTTTGTGATCTGCTTACTTGTATTAGAAGAGTTTAACATGCGACAGGTGAAAAGAAAAAAAGCTATGATTATTACGTATATTAGATTCGTTCATATAGAAGTTTCCTTCGTTTACAAATGACTTTTGTGTAATTCATTTCTGCTGCGTAAATCCATACATATGTCTTTCTGTGCCGTCATGCAATAAAGTATACAGTGTTACAGACAAAAATAAATATACAAATGTACGTAGCGTATTATTATAGTAGATATTAATGATAATGATTATACTTTTCATACGAACAAAATGGATGTTAGTCATAATTAGAATAATTTTCACCATTTGTAAAATAACAAGTCTATTTACCTAATGTGGTCAATTCATGTATCTAAACCAGTGATTATGAGGGCGGGGGGCACACACCACTAGGTGTGTGTGTGTGGGGGGGTAATTTAAATATATTGGATGCTTTGTAGGAAACTGTATGCTAATGGCCGAATCACGTTATATTAACAAGTTAAGGAACGTTGAGCTTGGTCAGTACTTAGATGAGTGACCGCTTGGGAATACCAGGTGCCTTCTATAACCCCCGTAGGTGTTTAATCTACCCCTTCCTCATTATGTGTTTCAGAAATTCAAATTGTCTTTTTTCTGATTGTCGGAAATTATACTTTTTCCGGACCAAATTAAAAAGTAAATAATTTGCATGCCGTATTTTTAATCGATCCGATATAACGATACATTCGCTATAACGGCACTCACCAATGGTGCCGTAATAACGGGAATCAAATGTATGTATTCTTCTACTTTGTTCATTGTCAAACTTTTTTTAAAAAGAAAGAAAAGGCGAGAAGTGACAATTACAATTAGATTAGTGTAGTATCTGTTCTGTTATCAACTTGATTGGCACAACTATAGTAAACTGGTCCCAATTCTAATTCTGCTCACGTCACTTAGATATGCGCTCTAAGTCACACAGAGATAGCATACTCATTCTGTTTGCATGTTAATGATTTAAACCATACATGCGGTGTAAAGGAAGAAAACAATGTATTTCAAGGCAAAGAAGAAACAATCTAATTTAATTTGACTAACCATAACCCTACCCTAACCATGGAACCTAATGCTAAAACCTAACCCTGAACCTAAACCTCTCCTAATCGTAACCTTAAATTACATTACATTTAAATATGTTTTTCTTTGCACAATAACTGTGGTCTGAGTCATTAAACATTGGGGACGTATCATATTAAGCTGATAAGAAGAGATACTACCCGTTGCTCTTTGACAAATGTCTGAGAGCCACATTTCGGATGGAACCCCAGAAATAGGATCGTGCTCCATCCTGACTTAGCTAAGCTCTATAAAAACCACTTTAGAAACCACAGGAGATTGACAAAGTAAAATAAGATCATGGAGTTTTGCTTTTATTGTTCCACTAAGCCGTTATTTTGGAAACTAAAACAATAACACAACTCATATTCAAGAGGATGAGCGATGAAGGTGTTTCCCTGAAAGTTACTCTTCTTTACTCTGGCATCTGTATTTTGAAGGAAGTTCACCTTTGCTCCATAGAAATAGAACGATGCAGGGGAGGTGTATGTCTGTGTCGCCAATAATGATAGAAATGAATATATATAATGTCTGTCCGGAAAAATACAGCCGTTTCAAATATCTCGAGAACCGCTTGTACTGTATTGATGTAACCCGATGACCAATAGGAGAATACGTTATTGAACATGCATTAACAGGAACTCTCTTTGGGGTTACTCAGTCGGCATTATGACGCCATTAAGTAAACTTATATACAGTGCGACCGCCGGATCTTCAATAACCGAGCCAGCACCTCTTTCCGTCTTGAGCTGGGGTGTTTGGCAACACATCACATCACCCAGCTATGTTAGCACCAATACAGTCCACATTTGTCTCCCAATGACCTTTGCTTCTTCGCTGTTGAAATAAAGAATATTCCAGAACGTGGTCGAGATTAAAGAGAACGAGATGTGGCAGCTGAGAGAGATCCCGTAGGAGGACTCTGCAGATTTTTGTAAAGTGGAAAGCGTTCAGAGATAACATAACTAACGAACTAAAAAGATACACAAATAAAGAAAAAATGGAAACAGGATTGAAGAGTTGTACAACAATTAGAAATCTTTGGTCAAAATCAGAGTTGCCAACTTAGATGTTATTTTCCTGTTTTATTTAATTTCGAAGTAACTCCCAAATTTGAAAGATTTCAAAAACACCTAAATTGGCAACACTGGTCCAAATCATGTCAATTTCGAAGGTGTATAAGTAGGTGAACCTGTTTGAAATATATCGGATACTTTTCACACTCACTGTATCTCTTTCCAATTAAATATTCATTTGATAAATGTATTTTGAAGAAGTAAGAAAGGGGAAAACTTTCGTTGAAAACGATTAGTTTGATCTCCCATGTGAATCAGAATTCAAGTGTTTAACCCCATGAACACCCACCAGCAAAATGATTGCATATCTCTAGATATCAATTATAGATTTATAGATGCATGTGTACAAATAACGTCCAATTCATATGTAGTCAACAGAAACAGAAACGGACATACGTGTATGTGTAAATATAAACATATATGTGTATATGGACAACAGTCGCAGACAGCAGCACTATCATGTTACTCTGTGATCAAAGTTGTAGACAGCTATTCCATCCTGTCTCTCCTTCAAAAGGTCGGTATAACCCTACAGCCAGCTCCGGCTTCTACCAACTACTGGATGTTCACGTACTGTGGTCTAACCACAGCTATTCTTGCAAGGGGGCGACATAGCATAGCTAGCTCGGGCATCTGTCAGGAGAAGGACCCTCCTGCCAAACCCACGACCGACGGGCTCTGCCCCTATCTGCGTCACTCCGGTGGCCCATAGGACGCAAACCCTTGGTTTAAAGGGTGGGGTCGACCCTGGGCAAGTCGCACTTCATCTTAAAACTACACTGCTCTGGCTGGAGGTTTACTCTGCACATTGGTCCCGCCGTCTATGGTCCAAATACTGTGGAGGGCCATCCCCAAAATCTTCGCTCGCGAAGCCAAGCCATTCATTCATATGAATATGAATATGTATATGTGTATATTGTCAGTTGGATATATGGATTGCCAGCTAATAGATGGATTATCAGTTGGATAGATAGATTGCAAGCTGGATAGATGGATTGCCAGTTGAATAGATGGATTGCCAGCTGGACAGATGGAGTGTCAGCTGGATAGATGGATTACCATCTGTATAGATGAATTATCAATTGGATAGGTTGATTGCCAGTTGGATAGATGGATTGGCAGTGGATTGCCAGGTGGATAGACGGATTGTCAGCATGATGGATGGGTGTATTTTCAGTTGAATAGATGGATTACCAGCTGGATATATGGATTGGCAGTTGGATCGATGGATTGCCAGTTGCCAGTTGGATAGGTGGATTGTCAGTTGGCCAGGTGGATTGCCAGCTGAATAGACGGATAGTCATTTGGATAGGAAGCTGACTAGATTGGATATATGGCTTGTCGTTTGGATAGATGGATTATCAGTTGGACCGATGGATTGCCAGTTGGATAAGTGGAGTGTCAGTTGGGTATATATATTACCAGTTGGATATGTGGATTGCCAGCTGAATAGATTGATTATTAGTTGGATAGGTGGAGTGTCAATTGGATATATGTATTTCCATTTGGATAAATAGATTGCCAGCTGAATAGATGGATTGGCAGTCGGATAGGTTGATTGCCAGTTTGATATATGGATTGGCAGTGGGTTGCCTGTTGGATAGCTGGATTGCCAGTTGAATATGTGGATTGTCAGTTGGATATGTGGATTGTCTGTTGGATAGGAGGAGTTCCTTCTGAGTAGATGAATTGCTAGCTGGATAAATGGATTACCAGTTGGATATGAGGATTGCGAGTGGATTGATGGCGTGTCAGTTGGATAGGAGGATTGTCAGCTGAGTAGATGGATTTTCAGCTGAGTAGATAGATTGCCAGCTGGATAATCGGAATGTCAGTTGGATAGGTGAATTGTCAGTTGGATAGGTGGATTGCCAGCTGAATAGACGGATTGCCAGTTGTGTAGGTGGATTGGCAGTGACATGGTAGGATTACTATATGGATAGGTGGATTGCCAATTGAATAGATTGTTTGTCAGTTGGATAGACGTGTTGCCAGTTGGATAGGTGGATTGTCAGTTGGATAGGTAGATTGTCAGTGGGATAGATGGATTGGCAGTTAGATATATGGATTTCCATTGGATAGGTGGATTGTCAGTTGGATTGGTGGATTGTCAGCTGAATAGATGGATTGTCAGTTGGGTAGGTGGATTGGCAGTTGCATGGTAGGATTACCATCTGGATAGGTGGATTGCCAACTGAATAGATGGCTTGTCAGTTGGATAGACGGGTTGCCAGTTGGATAGGTGGATTGTCAGTTGGATAGTTGGATTGTCGGTTGGATAGGAGGATTGCCAGCTGAATAGACGGATTGCCAGTTGGGTAGGTGGATTGGCAGTTGCATATATGGATTGTCAACTGAATATATGGATTGTCAGTTGGATAGCTGGATTGCCAGCTGAATAAGATTATATGAGCTGTGTGGACTAGATCTTGGACTCCTATTGCAAAATCTGCCCTCCGAACAGCGAACCACTAAGCCACCTCGCACGATGAAAAATAGTATTACTCGAGAGTAACAACTACTAGTAAATACCCGTTGCTTTGATAGCCGTATGCCTACAGCTATGTACTGTGTCAGTAGGTTTACACAGTATTTGAAAGATTACCGCAATGTATTCAGGAATACGTCTATACTAGACGGTGTGAAACAGCTTCATACCCTAGATGGTCTGACAGACGGACAGAAATATGGACACATTACAACTTATAATATAGATTGAAATCAGCTGTACTAATGACAGCGAATTGCAGCAAAACAACTAAAACTCTTAACACTGATTGACTAAGGGTGCATCGATGTATTGGTGTCTCTGTTGGTTGAATATTATTTCCATAATAAGCATTGTCTTATTGAAAGTTCACAAATGGAAGGTCCATCGATTCAGATAAACAATGAACACCAAAAGGCGAATGGAGGGGATTTTCTCTTCTTTTCATCTCATGATCGCAGAGTTGGTATTTTTACGAATGGAGTTCATCTTCTCAAGCAATGGTTCCCTTTGTCTTTTTAAAATGCAATGTTCTCTTGTTTTTTTAATATTTTATTTCATTCAGTTTTTAGTGGATATATGCATAGATACATCTTTTGATTAGATAAGTCGAGATAAGTGTGTATAGAGCGTAGAATGGAAATTCGGAAAAGCAATTTTCGACATAATCAATGGCAAATCTTCCGTGAACGAGAAGCACTTATACGATAGATGAACGAGAACGTTAACGAGAAGCACTTATACAATATTGGAAATGTTTCCCAGGTTCTATCCGGATTATCTATGCAGTCTTCAAATGGAAATCCAATTTGTTGATTGAAAGAAAATTGCATGACTATTGCGAAATATTGTTTGCTTGGGTGAGGAGTACAACTGAAGTCGTTTTATCCGGTTTATTCTTGAAACTTGAGAATGCAGTGTACATATCTACACGAATTCCTACCGTATGTAGCAATATGACTATAGATAGATAGATAGATAGATGGAGAGAGAGATAGATAGATATAATAAGTGTAAATGCGTATATACAAAATCATGCAGTGTATATAACATGTGTTTGTTAGGTCAGGAATTAGAATGATGACTATATTGACAAAAGGTAAACAAAATGAATCGTTTTATTTGGTTGAAATTGAAAAGTAAGGAATGCTGTTAAAATTAAGGTTTTGTTTTGTTAAAATAACAAACAAAAACATTACAAACTGAAACCTGACTGTGGGAGGCTGTACACGAATTTAGAATAACAATAACATGTAACTCAAACAAAAAATAATGTAATGTGTTAACGTCACGAAAAGGTCGCATGTTAAAAATAGGCATACCGAGGTGAACAGGCCGGAGAGGGGAGGAGGAGGGAGAGAGATCAGGACTAGCTGTCCAAGGCTAGGACTTGTGTCCGCGGCCAAGCCACCCCTCCATAAGGGGCACGGTCATACGAACTCAGTGTTTCTAGAGTTGCACAGCCTTTTGACGTGAAGTGTAAAAATAGGAGATGCACCACATAACGTAACACGTAGTGTGATTCTTTGCGAGCTTTTCTTGCAGATAATTGCGTGCCTCATGTTTTTCTTGTGCCAGACTAAACTAATCTAAGTTATCATCTCTTTCTATTTGTTGGTTTCTTGGAAGACGGTCTCATCAGCTCCGGGTTTTGTGCCTGGGTGCTTTGTAGAGGACGTAGAGTGCCCATGTCTCACTCCCCCTCTCGATCATGCTGAAGGCTTCCAAAGGAAAAATATGCTCAATATGTTTGGAGATCAGCATGGCTGCAGTAGATGCCTCTCCAAATGGTTACAGCACCTGCTATCCCTAGATCGTCACCCATCTACAAACTGACAAGGCTCGACGTTGCTTCACTTCGGTGATTGTACGAGGACCGGTGCCTGTACGCTTAGTATGGAGGACGTGGAGTGTCCAAGTCGCACTTCCCCTATTTCTATACTGGGCTTTTTGTTATCTCCTTCGGATTTTGGAGGTGCGTGTGGCCGAACGGTTAACGACTCGGAGAATGGACTTGGCACGCCGAGTTCAAACTCTAGCTGGAAAAGTTTGTTTTCACTTCGCACTAATGCCATTTGGGAAAGCGATGAATCCACGTCTCCCCCAGCTATGGGTAACATAGGGTGAGGGGTGAGGTCAATGACGTTATTCCGTGTGTTTGTCGCCTCTAAATCTAATTCGCAAACATTTTTATTTCTCGTTCCAACGTGTGCACTGATTTATACATTTAGCGAACAGATTGATCTGGGCCGCTTCTTTGAGCGTCCTCACTCACCAAAGGCGTGCCCTGTTCGCTACAATTCATTACTTGGCACTAACGGGAAAATAGTCCCTCTTTTTGAATACAGATGATACACCTGAAGAAGGCCATATAATAGATCAACCATGTGGGAACAAAAAAGAACAAGAAGAATGAGTTCAATTGTAAAGAAAAACCTCTTTAAATGTTTATGACTCTTCTCCAAACCATAGACAAGATGGCTCCCTTTGGGTTAAAAACACGATTAGAATACAACATCATTCCTTCTTTTCTTCATTAATGTTTGATTTATTCCAATCTTTCTTTTTCTATTGTAGTCCCCCACAAAAGATTATGAACGGTCAGTTTGCAAATAGATTACCACGACCACGTGCGAAAAAGAAAAAGAAAAAAGTCTTTTGAGCTAAGACATATTACCTTCTGTGTTCCCCTTCTATTTGACGTCACAGGCCTTCTGGCGCCTTACCAGGAAACACCAATTTGATCTACGTATGAACCAATATTCCCTTCCAACATCAACAGCAATGCCTTTATTTATATTAAAAAAGGATCTTAAGTCATTCACTACTTTTTCATTCGTAGAGTTGTAGGTCATTTTCCATTTAAGGCTCGATTCACTGCCTTACTGCCGTCATAAAACTCTTCAATGTCTTGGTCTGAGATTTTAGCAGAGATACGGTCTAAAGATCATTAATACATTTCTTCAAAGGCGGGAAGGTCGAAAGTGGACTTGGAAAAGCCCAAATGGAACAACAACACACGAAATTGATTTCATAATAACTGAAAAGATCGATAACATTAAAGGCGTTACGGTTATAAACAAAGTAGACATAGGAAGCGACCATTCTATAATGGTAGTGTGCATAAATGAATTCAACTTTAAAACTGAAAAGAATAAAATGATTCTTAAGAATAAGAGATGGCCTAATCTGATAGGGATGGAGAACGTTAGCAACTTTAGAGTAGCGATACAGAACAGATTCCAAGCCTTGTGGAATAGCGACAGTGACATAGAGGTAAAGAGTAATAGTCTGATAAATATAATTAAGGAAGCAGCCGAGATTGTAGGCGACAAAAACATAAACAATAGCATATGTACATACTCTAAAACAACAGTAAATCAAATCAAACAAATGAGATACAAATTAAACAAGGCGAAAACAAAAGAAAACAGAAATTAACAAATTCATAAATAAAAGCCAGAACCAGAAATGCCAGAAATAAAAAGAAAAAAAGCAAAACATGAAAAGAAATGTAGAGGCAATCAGAAAGGGGAAGAGTTTAAAACACGCCCAATCCGCAGACCATACCGGCAAGCAACATGTGCGTGCACTAAAAGATAAAGACGGCAAACTTATCAAACATGGGGATACATTGACCAAAGTAACGGAAGAATACTATAACAATATGTACGCCTCGAAGATGAAAATGACAATGTAATAAACATATAGATACTAACGATATCCGAGACATACCAGTAGGAGAAGTAGTATTTTCACTACGAAATATGCAACTCGGTAAATCCCCAGACGATGATGGCATAACGACAGACCTTCTAGAGGATGCAGCAGGGATCGTGAACAAATGACTAGCACAGCTATTCGGACAAAAAAGTGAGAGAAACGTTCCTAAAAACGTATGTCTAGGAATAATAATCCTACTCCACAACAAAGAAGATAAGCACGACCTTGGCAACTACCGACCTATTGCACTATTACCTAACATATATAAACTATTCACAAGAATAATCACAAAGAGATTAACAGGCACTCTAGACAAACATCAACCACGCGAGCAGGCATGGTTCAGAAGCGGCTACTCAACAATAGATGACCTGCATGCAATAGACCAACTCATCGAAACGTCATTAGAATACAACAAACCACTCTGTTTGACCTTTGTAGATCATGAGAATGCATTTGACACGGTAGAACACACGTCAGTTTTCAACACACTGCGAGAACAAGGTGTTAACGAGAGTTACATACAAACAAGATAAAAATAGCTAAAGGAGTAAGAAAAGGCGATACAATAAAACCTAAACTGTTTACAGCGAGTCTTGAAAGCAAATTTCGGAAAACCGACTGGGTGGAAATGGGAATAAACATAGATGAAGAATACTTAGGCCACTTAAGATTCGCCGATGACATGTCCATGGCGTCGGAAACAACCAAAGAATTACAAAACATGTTAACTGATCTAAATAGGAAAGTAATAATTTAGGCTTAAAAATTAACAGAACACAAACAAAAGGAATGTTCAACGATAAGGTCCCCAAAAAGGCCATGCTGAAAGAAGGAGAGGCTCTAGCAGAGGTTGATGAATACATCTACCTAGGACAGGTAATAAGGCTTGGGAAAGACAATGACTGTCAAATAAAATGAAACATAACGATAGGTTGTAAAGCATTTGATATGCATAGAGACATTATGAAGAGCACCTTGCCAATGTGCTTAAAGCGTAAAATATACAACTGTTACATACTACCAGCCATGACCTACGGATGCGGAACATGGAAATTAACAAAACGAACTGAAAACCAACTTAGAATAGCACTTGAGACCACCGATGTGAAGGGAAACTGGGTCATATCGTTACATATAATTACATCAGGGAAGTAACGGAAGTGAAGTACCGCTAGTAGATTGAAGATCTTCGTATTTAGCGTTTAGAACACAGTTATAACTTGGTAGGAAGCACTGAAAGTGTTAATTATAAAAACGGTCTTTATGACAGCGTTGTAGGCAGAGAAGAGCAGTTAATCTAATCACATGTCTGATTAGGCAGCGTGCCGATAAAAAACATGAGCACTCTACGTCTTTCAAATATTTATGTTCTGAAATATTCTTGGCCGGATATTAACCGAAAAGTCTACTGTCGAGAGAGCAAATATTGGCAAGCGAACGTCGTCCTTTAAAATTATCGTTAAATAAACAATGAATGTTGATAACATGAGAGAAAGCGGGTTAATAAGTAGTCGTTTTGTGTTTATTTTTCGGTCCTTTGAATGCTCCATTCTTCGACAAACAATTATTTCCCCACGTAGTCTAAATTCTTCTCTCACTCTGCAGATCTATGGGAAAAGGTACAATTGTGCGACAGGCAAGGTACTTCTTCTTGAAAGATCTTCCCCGTCCGATTTCTTCATATTCAGCCTCGTGCTATATTAAACTTGGTCAATATGAAAAATGTGCATTTGCGTTGTCGGCAGAAAAGAGCATTTAATCTAAACAAATCTCTGATTACACAGCGTGCCGAAAAATTACGACAGACTTTCTAATATTCATATTCTGAAATATTATTTCCCGGATATTAATCGAACGGTCTATGGTCACATCGTTTATTGATGACAAACATTGACAAGTGAACGTCGTCTTTTCAAATCCTGGTCAAATAAACACTAAATAACAACAACAAGAACCCTCATCTACTTTAGGGGAGGCAACTGTTCACTAATTGCATTTCCAATACTAACATTTCTGAAATGTAAGCAATGAAGAGTTGCCTCCCCTAAATTAGAGTAAGGTTTATACTTAATAATTCGTCATTACATAAACGATTCCTTCACGGCGTTTGCACGTCTTTATTTTCTTTAACACAGACTGTACTGTTTATATAGGAAAACAATAGCAGCGTTTTGCTTTTTTAATTAAAACATATTGGTTATTTACGTGACTATATATATATATATTGCATTTCCAATATTATTGACTTTGTTTCTCAACCCTAACAAGAAGAAGAACCCGCATCTACTTTAGGGGAGGCAACTGTTCATTGATTGCTTCTAGCAGCTTATCTGCCATACTTGTTTCAATATGGAACATTAGCTCCAAATGATAGT
>VCCN01006871.1:145466-162133 GCA_006491835.1 Architeuthis dux | reverse complement strand
GAGGTGCACGGTAGCCCCTGCTGGCCCCCGGACTATAAGAATATAAAAATAATCTCACACAGAAAGGCCAGCAACAATTAAAAAACAACAACCAGATAATGGACTGCCTTAACCCTTGAAAACGGATGACGGATGGACGCCCAAGATCAACCAAACGACATAAAACTGTCAAATACCCCGCTGAAGGGGAGCACATTGAAAATAGATGACCACACACATATATATGAAATCAGACAATACCCGCTCGGTCGAGGAATGCAATACGGCAGTTAATGATCAAATCTGTACGTGTGCACTAAAGTTTGTCACATATATATATATATATATTGTCATATCCACATTTTTACGACTCATCAGTGTGGCTACCGACTATAAGTGCCTTGGTGCCCCGAGCGAGGATTGAAATCGGATCTCTTGGCCCGTCGTCCGATCTCCTACCATCGCCCCAGTTACCCTGGCGGGTTGTAGGTCATTATTTTAGGCATATAAACTCATATGCCTTTGTTTACAAAGAGCGCTCAATTCAGATAACTCTAAAGAGCTAGGCTGTAAACAGATAATTCTCTACGAAAGTGCTATATATATATATTTATATATATATATGTGTGTGTGTGTGTATTTTGTGTTTCTTTTTTTAAAAACACAATATCCTGAAAATACATAGTGCTCAAAGTTTAGTGAATAAATCAATAAATCAATAAAACAGAGCATATCAAATATTATTATGGTATCAGCTACAGATTGACAGTCTGTTTCATTGATAAATTGCATGCAACAATGGATTCTTAAAAGGGAATATTTTTCGAATTGCCATGAGAGACACTGCCAATAAAACAGCTTCTCATTTCTTTGCTGAAACCAACCAAACAGAGACAAACGAGAAAAACACTTTTAGCAATGATAATTAGGAAACAAGACAGAAGCTGCATTTACTCTTACATTTCGTTCTTTTCATTTGGGCCATCGCAAATCAAGGGTTTAGTCACTCAATACCCACCTCAAACTACCTAGCCAGCAAGCTAGACAGTGTTACCAATTCGTGAGTCCAATGCAGCTGATTTAGGTTGTTTTTTTTTTAATTTTCGGAACTGACCGTAAACCAAAAGTACTGGTCATCTAGGAACAATATAAATAGCAACATCCGCCAATCATTCAGTTCTGTAGACGGCGGTAGACAATATTAAAGATTGAGAATCGAACTAATGACGCGTGGAAGTCACGTGAAAGTCTTTGATGTCCATTTCCCAAATGACTCGCTGGCAGAATCATCCTAAAACAACAACGTGTTCGATTTAGGCTTATGTAAAATAGATTGGTATATTCTGCCGGACCATTCGGCGAGGTGAATATTTGGTGTTTGTATGTGTTTATCTAACCGACAATGATGTTTTGGAAATAGTGATTAGGATCCTCATTGAGATATTGTTTTGTGTTGGTCGTGGTGTGAGATAGGCCTAAAAGTTGAGATGACTTGTACCCAAAAATCCCTGTTCACTACAATGACTGTTTCAATGAACTATGTCATTCACAATGTATAGTGGAAAATAAACCAAAAGAGACTAGTTTATTTGCATAGTCTTGGTGTTTTAATCCTTATAGTTCTATAGCTACCTCCTGGCGAGGGGAGAGTGTAACACACTGTCGGCTTTAATGTGGTGGGCCAGCATATGCTTACAAGACCCGGTGTTCCCAAGCGGTCACTCATCTAAGTACTGATCAGGCTCGAGGCTGCTTCACTTCGGTGATCGAACGAGAACCAGTGTGTTCAGCTTGATTTGACCGTATTCATTGCATACGGTTTAGTCGGACTATTTTTCACAACGTTTCGGTCGTGTACCCTGCGGCCTTCCCCGGATGTTCTGTTTTGGCTTGTTAGTGAATTTGAATCTCTTGAAGCGCTTCATAATTGTGGCCGTGTATCAATCCTGCGGTTATTCACATAGGTTGTTCAGTAAAATGTTATTTGTAAAATAGGCAAAACGCATATATCCTTCCAGATTTGCTAACCCAACGCTTAAACTGGACGTGTCTTTATATTAAATCAAATCCGGCAACTCCTACGTAAGTTGTGAATAACGATGTTAGTTCACTTCAGAACAAACTTCCACCGTTCTCTCTTCTAAGTCAGTTCATTCGTTCGTGTGTGCTTTCGTGCGGGTGAAAGTTTGATGCACTTCCGGAGTTTACTTTAGATCGTAAAAGTGAAGGCAGACCGTTAAATAACGTTATCGAACTCAAGAGATCAACAAGAACCAGAAACAAAATAGAAAGAGAAAAAGAAAGAAAGAGAAAAGAAAAGCCTAATCAATCGCAAGAGATCAACAAGAAAACGTTTGCAAATCCAACCAACCAAAATGTCTTGAGGGAAGACAACACCTAACCTGTTCCCCACCGCTTTGTATTGTCGCTGTTAATACGGAAATGTGGCTGGCTGTGTGAATTCCAAGTGATATTTGCAAAGGCCGGAGTCTTCAACAAGAATAGGCATCGGTCGAAGTTCCATTCCACCTCTTCTTTTATCTTTAACATTAAATCTTTACAACGTGTATCTCCTTCTTTTCGGAAACAGACTGAAAGCGAAGACCGGTGTTCCACAACTGAAAGTAGTGACATGATATATATTATATTTTAAATACTGATTTCACTCTTGCTTTCATAACTATCGGGGAATATCGAGATATCATTTTATGAATTATGTTAGACTTTGTGTTTCAATCATTTTATGTGGTTTATTTGGAATTGGAATGCATTGGAATTGAATAACGTTACTATAAGTGTTACTGTTGCAAGATAAACGATAATGCTGGAGAGTGACTTCTCGTTGTAGCCTCTGATGAAGGAAGAGAAGGAGTGGGGAGGAAGGAAGGAAGTGAGGAAGGAGAGAAGGAAGGAAAGCAAGTCCTGTTCATGATTGTCTAAATAAGCAGAACAATACGTCCATAACCTTAAGTGTAAGGGTCCATTGTTTAAGAGAGAGCAGATTGTTTTGTTTATTTTGCGCCACCCTCTATAATCAAAGTTACCGCCGCATTTAGAACACGGCAACTGAGCTGCCCCTCCTGCATTGGCCGGGTAAGGCTAATGTGTTTTATTTAAGACTGTCGGCGGTGACCAGCGCTACTTCTCGCCCTCCGTTTGCCTTTGTTTTTCCAATGCCTACGGTCATGACATGTTGGTTCCACTGGTCGACAAAGCTATTATACTAGAAGACGTCTGGATTTGCTGCATTCGTCATCAAAAGTCGATTTGAATCAAAGAGATCCACTTGAAAGACCGAACGGAAATCGAACACAGTGAATGGCGATCGACGACGTTTATGGATAAACCGAGGATTTAAATGAAAGGATAATCTCACTGATCGATCGACGGTTGGATCTTCTCAGCTGGAGTTGACAGAAGGTGGATAATCCGTAGTGCCTTGGGTATGATCTAAACTGAAAACTTCGAACGTGGGATTAGACAAGTGAAGATAAGAGAAAGACAGTAGTGAATTAGAAAGACTTAGGAGAGCGCATTCGTCTACCAAGGCCATTGTCACTAAAGACTGAATGGAAATCAGTTTAGAAATATTTACAAAGCTGGGGTGGTAACTGGTAAAATTCCCGGATTAATCCCAAAATGCAATAACTTATTGGGTAGCACGTTGGCCTCCCTTCTACAACATGTCATTGGAATTTAATGAGATATGTTGAAGATAGTTTGTAGTGTGTATATATAGCTACACCACAGGATAGGAAATACTCCTGGATCCGCCCCCCAAATTGAATCACGTCTTCCGTAGCCCATAGCCATACAAATTTGGATAGAAATCCATTGAGATGATTTGGAGATGTTGCATTGGCAAACATACAGACGGATATACCTACAGGCAGACAGAAAGAAGGAACACGACTAGAAAGAAAGAAAAAGAAAGAAAGGAAAACGAAGCCCGTTATGAAAAGGAGTAAAATCTAGGCTTGGGAAACAGAGAAACAAAGAAACAAAGAAACAAAAAAAACAAGTAAACAAATAAAACTGAATCAGAGAAACACGCATTTTGTGAATGAGAAAAAAGAAAGAGATGAAAAATGTTCAGCCAATTGAATGCGAAAAACACCTGTCGGAAGAACATAAAATTGCGCTTATAGATAACCTCTGCACTTTTGTTCAGAATTGTTTTCTAGACTGGTTCTTAGATTTGTTTTGTGTCCTGTAGCTGTCATTAAAGACTCTGGGTTTTCAACACGAAACCAGTGATTGTGGATGAACTCTGACTTGTCCAATAGGTGTTAGAGAGTGATTGTGGGTGAACAGAAATCAGAATGTATCCACATGGATCAATCCTTGTGTCATTATTCTTTACTATGCTGGTGTCTGATACCTGGAATATTCACCTGGGGTCAATTTGCATTCGAGATTAGTAGCCACAGTCGAAACCTTCTGACCTCATCTACAAAACAAGCATCACTAATAGTAGTAGTAATAATAGTAGTAGTAGTTGGTGCTGTCGTTATTGTAATGTTTCTGTTGTGTGTATGTGCCTTTGTTGTTCTTTCTGTGGTAGCTGTGTAAGATTAGAATGCGTTTTGATTCGTGATCGTGTTTAAGCGTGTTAAGAAAGGATAATACGAAAGACACGTGTTGATAAGAGCTATGCTTGAGCTGAACTGGGCCTTCCCCGTTCCTACTTCCGGTCCCGCTTTCTGGGACCGGAAATGGAATGAGGTCTGCTGGGTGATTGCTTCGGCATGTTTATTGATCTAATACAACATACATATGTATATACATTATACCATGTAGCGAAATAGACAGGATCAGGTTACCAGTGAACAGTGGGGATGGGAACGTGGTCAGATTTGGAATCTGTGTCAAACTGCCTACGTGACCAAGAGGGGTATCAGGTTATCGAAAAACCGTTGGGAATTTGAAAAGTGGGAGGAGTTATGACCATTAGGTGTATAAAGGATTGAGAAAGTTGAGTTAGTTGGGGGTTAGGAGGCAGTGGGGGTCGTTATGCCCTGCCTAAACGGCCCGGCAGCGGCGGTGCCAGTAGAAGTAGCAGCAGCAGTAAAGTAGCAGCCCTGAAAAGATACCCACTCCTATAAAAAACGACCATGTAGCCTAATGTGGGGTTACTAACCACCATACGATCACGGCCGCCACGAGGGAAAGAGAGAGAGATAGCTTTAGGGCGAGAGATAGCAGTTTCTGGCAAGGTCGCCATGAGGGAAACTTTGTTGAGGGTTAGAGTTTCAGAGACGATCATTTTTTTTTTAAATTTAATGGTTTTCAAGTATTAGCGGTACGAGAGTGATCGGCGGAAAATCGCTTGGGTGGCTGAGTGAAACGTAAACATATGTTGTTTACGCCTAAATTGGCGGGAGTAGGAAATACTCACGTTTTCGAATACTCAGGTAGGGACAAGTCTGATCCCTGGAGGGGGCGATATGGCCTATGTTTGATTGTGTTCTTTCACCAAGAAGTAAGGCAAGTTTTTCGCCTTGTGTAGTTGTGTATCTCTGTTGATTTTAGGCAAGTTTTTTTTCGCCTTGTGTAAACGTTGAGATTTAAGTATCTCTGGATTTTATGTGGAAATATTTTGCTCCTTAAATTCTTGACTGCCGTGAGGATGTGGGGTGTGATGTTGAAAGGTGTACTGTTTATTGTTATATGCATGATTTTTTTTTGTTTTTTTCTTCGAAAGAAGTGTGGTCTCTTTGAGACATGAGGAATGTTGAAAAGCGTCCGGTTCAAAGATTTTTTGTAACGGCGGGTTTGCGGAAAACCACGAGGTATTGAAATTCTGTTGTTTAGTTAGGATGTAGCTTAACTGAGTGGAGAACATTTTTTTTAAATATATATATACGTATATGCAATTAGACCGTTATCTTAAAGGCTATTTTTTAAATGTGTTTTTATAGCAAATTACGGTTTAGGACTAGGGTCGGAGAAAAAAAATTATCACAAAGGGGCGTATGTAGCGAAATAGATAGGATCAGGTTACCAGTGACCAGTGGGGATGGGAACGTGGTCAGATTTGGAATCTGTGTCAAACTGCCTACGTGACCAAGAGGGTTATCAGGTTATCGAAAAACCGTTGGGAATTTGAAAAGTGGGAGGAGTTATGACCATTAGGTGTATAAAGGCTTGAGCAAAAACAGTAGAGTTAGTTGGGGGTTAGGAGGCAGTGGGGGTCGATATGTGGGGGTTACATCGTCTAGCACAACATATCAAATCAAGCAGGTTGTCGGTCGTGTTATTCGGCCAACATATTTCTAACATTTCAGCTGAGCCTTGCGACTGACTGGAGCATTACCGATATCAGCAAGCATTTCACGAGGGATGTTTGCACAGCAATCTCTTGTACTTGCCTCCATTTCATAAAGACCTCCCAATCTTGTTCCTCCGAAGACCTTACAAATGTGGTCACAAGACCATACAACTTTGGTCTGATGATTGATTTCAAGTTATTTGATCATTTTGGTACTGAAGCCACTTAATTTGGTCCCAAGACCATACACATGTTGTACCAAGACCATACAAATTTGGTCTGATGATTGAATTCAAGTTTTTGATCATTTTGGTACCGAAGCTACTTAATTTGGTCCCCAGACCATACAAATCTGCTCCCAAGACCATACACAGTTATTTGATCATTTTGGTAAAGAAACTACTTTACTTCCTCCCAAGACCATACAATTTTGGTCTGATGATTGATTTCAAGTTATCTGATCATGTTGGTACTGTAACGAAATTGCACTCTGTCTTCGTGTGTACGTGACAAAAACGCCCATATCATATTACCGGGACTAAGAATGTGTGTTAAATTGCGTACCTGACAAACTGGGCAGATCGTATTAACGGGGCCGTTAAAAGAGGCCCAGATTTGAAAATAGAAAGGAGTTGAGATCTGAAGCGGTTAACAACAGGTCGCATAAAGAGGCCCCCTGTCCATCAGGGGTGATGAATGGTAGAGCCGGTTAGAACCAGAACAGATTTAGATTTGAATCGGGGCGACAGGTCAGAGACGAAGTAGGACGCTCTTTCACCCGGACGGGTGTAAGAAAGAGGTGGAATCCTTGATTTTCTTAGTAGTAATTCAGAAAAGTGACCAACTCATTTAGTAAACTAAATGAAACAGAATTCGGTACCTCGAGGTAATCCGCGAACTGGCCCAGAAGAGACTCTTATATCGACGGAAATAAAACCACTGATTTCCAATTGAAGAACCTGAATGTTGTCGTCTTTTCTCTCCACCCACGTGGGAGAGCCTTTTCTTCGAAATTAATTTCCCTCCACAGAAAATGTGGCTCCCATCAGCAGACCCGGAAAGAGACGTCCTCATCATCATCATCGTCAGCAGCAGCAGCACCATCATCATCCCTCTCTCTCTCGGCGGGAAGAAGAAGTACAACCGGCGTTATACTACAGTACTGAAGCTACTCAATTTGGTCCAAGATATATTTCAAGATGTTCCTTGTGTTTTGTGTGTAGCTTCGAAAAAGGCCTTCGTTACGTACAGCAAAAGACACAGATTGATGACTTGAAGGTGAAAATTGATTCAAAATGTTCAACTTAAAAGCGATTGTGAAAGCAGAAAATATGGCGTTAACGATGTTTCCCCATATCTATCTATATATCACCCCCTGTTATTAGATCCGTACTTTCCCTCTCCCTTACAATCCCTCGTAAAACATAGAGAAATATTTGTTTCTCAAAGATACATGATCCCAGACACATTATTTTAGATTATTTTTTAGATATTTTTACATTATCTGAGTTCCTTAGATATATTTAGCACCCTCGCCACCTAATCTACCACTGCTGTTACATAATAGACGTGTATCCAGGTTTACTGTTTATTGAGATCCAAGTCGCAAAATCAGTTAGTAAATATCCACCGGCCATTTTTTAAGCAAAGGCGAATCCATCTCTCTCTTTCAAACATTCACTTTTCGCTTCAATCTCTCTCACCCCTCTCTCTCTCTCTCTCTCTCTCTATTTCCTATGTCTCCATTGAGTCTGATGGCATTATAGTCCTATGGCATCACAACACTCTGTAGATAGCTAGTTACAGGGGGCGGATCCAGGGATTTATTTTGATTGTGTGATATTTTTCCGTTTAATTTCCAATACATTTACGTATACGCTCATTACTGTCCACATGATATCTCCAAAAGTTCACAATTAATGTATGTGGGTGGGCAATATGCTACGGAGATAACGATCAGATCACATCTGTCTTTGTTGCTAAGGAAACAGATCGATAATGGAATTCATGGAAGGGGGAGACTTTATTGGTGAATGTATTTTAAAGGACGAAACGAACAGATTCTTCCCCTGTGATATGTGTTCGATTTCCCCGGATACTTCTGCTGTTGTTGCTTATGATGATGATCGGTGGGTGGAAAATAAACTTATATTTTTGGAGAGAAGAAAACTGTCTCCATTTTAAAAAATAAAAAACATCATCGACACAGAAGGTTTTTAATTCTTTGTGTCAACTATTTTCGTTCGTGATTTTTGTTTACAAGTTGATACCTTTACAAAGGAAGGCAGAAAAATAAAAACAATTAAAACTGGGGAATCGCAGGGTGATTGGCCCCTAATTCGTGCCGATCCTACGAGTGGAAATCTTTGGCTGACAAGAAGACATTCTTCTGAATTATTTTATTTTAGTCCAAACGGAGAAAAACTTCGATTGGTGAATATTGAAGAAATAATTACCGATTTTTGGGGGGATGAAGTTGGTATTTTATATTTTTGTAATAAAGAAGGGATTTTCCCCCATAAAAAGATTGTGTACAAATTTGAGAAAAGATCTGATGTTTCTCCCACAATGTTTGTTTTAAAAAATAAAATATTTGTTTCTCTTAAAATTCATGGAAAAGATTCAATTAAAATCTTCAATATGTTTTAATGAGAAGAAATTGATATATCTTTTATTAATTTAATTTTCTATATTTTGTTATAATTCAAACAGGGAAAACGTTGAAAAGAAAAAGATTTGTGTGTGAATGAATTTGATGATTTTATTTTTGTAAATTGTGTTAATTTACAAAAGAAATACCAATTTCATCCCACAATTTTAATTTTAACAAATAAGATATCATAAAAATAGGAAAATATTTCATTAAAATCTTTTTACCGACAAATGGACATTTAAAAAAAATGTAATATGAGGTCAGGCAAATAATCATTGTAACACACACACACACACAAACACACACACCCCACACACACACACACACACACACAATGTTATTGAACATTTTCGAGCAAAAAAAGTATTCGTAACATGAGATCAAGCAAATAATTAGCCTAAGTTCACTCGTATTGTGTACTCATAACTTTTAACTATTGTCGACAAAATCGACTACGGATGCACAAGAGGGAACAGAGTTAATTGCAACTGATCAAACGTTAAAGCCAACTATATATTTAATTCAATATATACTATTTACAGTGACGGATTAACATTTTCTGAGCCATAGGCTTATTAGTAAGTATGGCCGGGCCCTTTCCCCCGGTTCCCGACCTGGGAATCCGTGGATCCCGGGTTCCCAAACTGCTGCTCATTGGCAGTGTTGACAACAGCAACAATGTATAATACATTAACTTAACGGTTAACAACTGGTATGTGTATGTAGTTGATCCCAATAAGGAGGACAAATTAACGTCCGGCGCCCCGAGTTCGCATCAGACGGAGGACAGAGTTCCCAAAAGCCTGACATCGTGCAACCCTACCCTACCCTGAATCGGAAAGAAAAAAACGAAATGCAAAAAAACTGAAATGTTGTTTTTTCGTGGTTTTTCTTTATTAAAATACCGTATACACTTTTTGTTTTTTATTAAAGAAATGACTGCTGGAAATTCCTTTTTCATGGCTTTTTAAAGATGCTGTCATTCAGCCGACCTGCCAATCTCAGAAGTTAATTTGGGGATTTTATTAAAACCGCGACTGAAGATCTTCATACATGGGATCGAAGATCGAACTCTGAGTTTGCCACGGCCACAACGAATGTGGGGTGCCTACGATTATGAAAAATAAAACGAAGTTAACACGGCACACACATACACAACTGGGGTCACAAACGATCACCACGGCGGTTTTGTTGGAGAACAAGTGACAGATTGCGGTTGCGCACGGCAAAACACAGCGCCAGAAGTGAAGGAAAGATCAAACGAGACAACGCGGGGGGAGGTATGTTTTTCCTTTCTTTTAAAAACACAAAGAAGAGAAAGAAAGAAAAGATTGCTAAACGCAAACACACACACAGACACGAGTGTTGTTGATTTGAAAAATGACAAGTGGTTGATTAAAACGAAATTATGTAGATATTCAGGAAAGTAACGTGTCAATTTATGTGAATTATCTTTCGGGATAAAAACACAGCGACAAGCGAACTGCACGTCGTGGGTTGGGCCGTAATGATTTATCCTGCTGACGTGCATGGGGAGGGGTGTCAATATTTGCACTGGTACCTTTATTGATTTCATAGGGGTTTTTTTTATTGTAAAATGAATCGATTTTTGCATTTTATTTTGCGGTATGTTACGTATGTTAAATCACTATCCGTACACATTTTCTCCAGTGTAAAACAGTTGGATCTGAATTTTCTATTCGCGGATGGTTGTTTTAAAAGAAAAAAGATTGTTTATGTGCCCTGTACTAGCATTTAATTTGAAATAGTACATTCGACGCGATTGTTTTCCCGATGATCAGATTTTAAATTATGCGTCAAAGATCGGCAACAGACTGCCTCGGAGAGATTAGATCAGATACGCCTCTTACTATGGCACGGACGACGGTTAAAATCACTTATCTGTAAAAAAAATAGATTTTCTTTGTTTTTTGGATTGAAGAAACTGAGTTTCATGCCAAGTGAGCCATGTTTAGAAACTGCAGACAGTGGGTATATTTTTCGAACAGACACATTGATGGAAATTGACGAAGATCCAATCCACATATACACAGGAGAAAGTGTTAAATGTTATATTGTGATGTCTTTTCATCGTGTTTCTACTTTTATTCCATGGTATATGTATTTCTGCGTGACCATTTGTGTTTAATAAGTGAACAGAAAGATGGGATATTCGTGTGTTTTTTTCTTTTTTGGGGTGCATATTTTTTCCAATCTGAGTTGGTGATGGAAATTTGATTACTGCGCTGGAGTATTAGGTATCGTGATGATGTGATATTGTATTGGAGGCATGGAGGAAATGTTACTTAATATACGTGTCTATGGAAAACAAACATAGTATGTTTGCAATATTCTAACTAGAGTACCGGCGGATATCGTGTTGCTTAGAGACAATCCCTTATTTGCAGAATTTACAGAAAAATAGGTTTTAGATGAAATTCTAGCACTCTTAGTGCTCTTAGAGAGAGATTAATATTCGTACAAAAATATTTGGGCTATCAAAAACAGTTGTTTGAAGGCAGAGGCGCATAGTGGGCGTGGCGGAGCCAAAGTTCACTCGAAGATTACAAAAAGGGACAACTTTGATTGTCAAGGAGAGAAGGAAACGGGGAATCGGAGAGAAGCAGTCCTTTCTACAAGCGTTCGTGTTTGACAATTATACTGAGACCAGCAGTGTGCTAGATGTTTTTACGTGATTAAAATAATTTCTTGTTTTCAACCGTCTATTCTTCCCAAATGCATGTCCTGTACCCACTACATTGCATGCTGATTGTTATCCCCAACGAATAACCACCGTTGTTGATTTGGTCGCCGACTTCGATGCGTCATCGTCTTTCCGAAATTGATCGCCAAAGACCGCTGCAACACACACGTCCATGATGTGCACATCATCGATATAGGTACAGTTGGACAGATCCATAGCAAGGGAAATTATCAAGAGAGAGAGAGAGAGGGAGAGAGAAAGAGAGAGAGATAGTCCAATGGCAAGAACGTTTCGGACGCGGATATTTCGGACGTGGAAGATTTGGCCTCGTTTTGTTTTTAAAGGAGAAAATTACAAACTAGATTTAGTTTAAAAGGGAATAGAATCACACCATCAATGTACAATAATTATATAATGTATGTTTGTTGTTTAGTGTTTTATGAATCGTTTTTTTTAACTTTGTATAGCTAACTTTTGTTTATTTATTTTTTAATAAAAGACGAATCAAATGGCTAAAATAGTAGAAATCTGTATCCTAAGTAAATAACCTCATGGGTATGAAGATTTCCCAGCTGTACACACACTGTACAAAAGTGGTGCATAAGTAAACAGAAGTAAGAGAATTTATGAAATAAAAACAGTAAACACATTCAGTCATTTTCGCTTTTGAAAACAAAACGATGCCGAAACATCCGTAATCGATATACCTGCAGACGAAGCGCCCCACAACCGCTAGATTCTGGGAGTACTGACTGTGGAGAAGCTGGTCGCCACCGATTGAGCGGCTGAAAAATAAAATTTGAATTGGTAAGGGAAACAAATTCAGGAATGAAAATATGACACAAAGACTCAATATTGAACAAATTCAAATTAATAGCTTCTTAAAATAAATTTAATCGGTGAAAGTGTCATTTGGAATTCTTATTTTCTTACCTTCCCATATAGATACAGTTCTTGCAGTTTTGTTGGTAGCTGTAAAAACAACATTTTTAAGCAAGAATTACCAAATCCACTGACACCAAACTCCTAGAGGCTTTTTCGAGCAGCAGTTGGTACATGATATTTTTCTAATAATAGCAAAAAACATTGTCAAGACATAGAGATAGATAGATAGAGATAGATAGATAGATAGATAGAGAGAGAGAGAGAGAGAGAGAGAGAGAGACGGGCTTTGAACATCATCTCCTCTGTGCCTAACACCAATAAGTTAAGTAACGACACATGATATTGTATCTAATATACTTCTGATAATTCCCTCGTGAGGGGGAGGTTGTAGTGGATAGACAGAGATGAATATGTTCCATAGAAGGAGGGGTTGGAGAGAGAGAGAGACTCCAATGAGAAGTATCTGATGTCTGCAACTAATGAAATATTCAAAACGATTTAATATTAAAAAAGTGTATATAAACCGACATAAACTTAGATAAGTATACATGTGTGTATATCTACCTAGATCTATATAGATAAAACGTGAGAGATAGAGGTAAGTGGATTTAAATATAGATATGTATTTATATGCGAAGTGAAATTATATTGAAATATCTTATGAATTTACAACTTAAATATCAATATAACATTTTTTCCAGAAAAGATGTTTGCAATAGAATGATGAATTGACTATATTTAAATGAATTCCTACAAATCATTGTTGCATGGGGAAAGGTAGAGTGTTGGTTATGTATCGAAGGTTCTGCTTAAGCAGATTTAACACAAATGATAATTTACCATGTTTAGGCGCCGTCCAATTAAGATAAGAGAATAAATGACTATGCAAGCTATTAAGTACATTAACAGTCATGATTAGAAATACATATAACTACAAATAAAGAAGTGCGCGTGTGTGTGTGTGTGTGTGTGTGTGTGTGTGTGTGCGTGTGTGTGTGTGTACTTCGATTACTCGACATCTGCCATTGTACGAAATTCGCCAGATATATTAGCACACAAGGCAGAGATGTGTTGAGTTTGAAGTTTTAGGGTAGAGAAATCTAATACAAAAATTTAAAATATAGATCTTTCTGTATTGTTTCACAAATTATCTCCCTTGATTTATGCTCTTTAGAATTATCTAAATGTAGTTATAAAACATATAAATTGGCAAAACTGAAGAGAAGTAGCCAAAATACTTTGAAGCCATAGTTTTGTACGATGTACGGAAAATTATTTTACATTGAATTCTGTATAGTATATTCATCTTTGTTGTTTGTATCACAACATTTCAGCCAGGTCCGCCTCACTCGTCTATGGGGTCCTAAGCAGACTTCTATTTGGGGCCTCCCGCCACCTCGGTCCTACAAACACTATCGACTCTTCGGGGCCGTCTGTTGGCCATCGGGCCGTAAGCAGCCGCTTAGTTTGCGGGGTGGCTCTGATTTCCGCAGATATATTCTTTGGCCTTTTTCGAATGATGCGGGTGGCTCTGATTTACGCAGATATATTCTTTGACCTTTTTCGAATGCTGCTTGCATCCAGTGGTCTTTTGATGTCATCCTACACATTAATCAAACCATTATCTTAATGTTTTTGTTTTTATCATATGTCATCCAATATGTTCAGCGTTCCACAGGTAGTGGAATCCATATACTCTGGTTCAGTGGAACGAGCAGAAGCGGCATCACAAGGATGACTTAACAAAAGAAGAATTAACTAATACAAGATATTCCCTTGTATGGACAGTAGAATAAGAACACTCAACCATTTTCAAAAAACAAAAATAAACATTTTCCCTACTCATTAATGGAAGTGTGTGTGTGTGCAACATTTCAAGTTTCTGCTATGAACCGTAAGTCCGGATATATAGATACATACACCCAGCAACAGTATTTAAACCAGTGCTGTGGGTAGCGGTGATTAATACAAGGGGTCATAAGCACCGGTCACAGTTTGATGCATTTCAATATGAATACAAAATCACTATGCACATATGTACTTATATTAGGTTTAACTTCAGTCAAGCTACGCATGGAATGTGTTGTTAGTGAGATTAAAAGATAGGCAATTGGCTTTATTAAACACTAGCTGAAATACCCAGCATTGCCTGGGTTTTGAATACGTAACATAAAGACAATCACATGAGTTTACTGTTAGGAACCGTGTCACCAAAATTAAGTTCATACTAAATTGACCCCTTAGTTTGGGACCGGTTTTATTCATGCTTGTTGAATTGAAAATTCATACTTTTTTAGTGATCACTGCCCAACAAAAGGCATTGATCACCCCTTTTTCCAACTTTTTAATTGATCACCCCCAAAACGACATGCTGCGAAAATACACTGGTTTCATTTTTTAGAATACTTGACACTGATATGTTATAAACAATATTGTAACAAATTAGTTTTAAAATTATAGTCACGGTTAGAATTATGGTTAAGATTAAAAGTTAGGTGGATTAATCTTATATTAAAAAAGTTGAAAATCTGAAGAAAAATAATGAAAACAAAACAAAACTGACAGAAATGGTCAAATGTTGGATTTATATTCAGATTTAATAGAATTTCCTATGTACTTTAAATAATAGAGTAACTACTTAGCTTTGAATTATTGTAAGTAAGTGACAAACACGGAGATTGGCTGGACACATAGCAAGGAGCCTTGACACTTGCAGCAAAAGCTGGTTGAACAAGGCAAAGTTTGCACATACCCACATGAAAATGTATTGGGTCTCCATTTTAAAACAACACTGTGTCAAATGTTTGCTTGAGGTTGGTTGTAATATGTTAAGCGTTACCTCCCTTAGACTACCTACATTTGATTAGAATAATGAAAATACTTCATCTTAGAACTTCAGACAACAGATGATCTGTGGCAGTTACGTACATAAATAAATATTTCCAGCTTGTGTATATGCTGAATTTACTACGAACAGATCCATTTTAATTGAACACTGCTCAACTAGTCTTGTCAGTGATAACAAAGGGGTGTTGTCCCTGCATGTTCACACACCCGTGGAGACCACTGACAGCCAAGTATGCACAGAGTTCTCAAGTTGCTATTCTGGTTACGCTCAGACAGTATACGATTGATCATTTGCATAAATTTCCTTGGCTTCCTGCCACCAAGATTTGTCGGCAGCCGGAGGAAATTTAAAACAATTTTTCATCTGGTCTTCTTAAGTGTGGAAGGCTTAGACAGACCAGTTGAGCAGAAATACAGTGCATGCAACAGCATCGATTTAAAAATTAAGAAACCCTCAATGGCTGTACCAGTGATATTGAATGTGGGGCACATGCCCCATCAGGGGGCCAGTTCAATATATTTGGGGCCATTTTGGAATCTGGACGTGAACAGCAAAAAGTGTTCCGTGGCTCAAAACTGAGTTGTGTTATGGTTTAACTGAACAATTCTGAATTACACAATGCTATTAATTACTAGATTTCGTAGTAACTAATGCATAACTAATGCATAACTCATTAACTGTGTGTGGTATAGAAGCGAAGAGGTAATTCCGTTGTTACTAAATTTCACACAATAAAACGATTACAAACATTTTAGTAGCAATGTTAATGAGTTATGCATTAAAAAATATGAACTTTAGTGCAACACTAAAGTTCATATTGTTTTACAAAGAATTTGCCGCATGATGTATAATAAAGTTGTTTTTATAGTTAGGGGGACATCAAATTTGTTCAGCTGTCGAGATGGGGAAAGGGGGGAAAAGGTTAAGCAACACTGGGATACATACTTTGAGTCCATCATACATATTTATTAAATATTAAATTAAATATATGAATTAAACTAGCATTCCAAGGGAAATTACAAATCACCACCACGCATATATGCACCTCGTAAATTAAGCAGTGGTGGTGATACAATTAAGTTATCTTGATGAGAATGCTACCAATAAGGTTTGAACCATAAATTCATGATTTAAAAAAACAAAACAAGTGTGAATACGGCCGGATACAAACAAAGGGATCAATTTAGGATAAACTTACATTGAAAATTGAACCACCCAATAAAAACATATTTAGGGGACGAATTTTCATAAAACAAAGAAATCATTTTCTCTACGCACTGAGGGAAGTGTGTGTGTACAATCTCAAGTTTCTACTATGAACGGTTAG
>VCCN01006871.1:56022-72210 GCA_006491835.1 Architeuthis dux | reverse complement strand
TGCTTTCCTGTAGTCAATCCAGGCTGTTGACAGGTTCTTTTTTCTAGAACTGGCCTCTTGCAGAATCGCATTGTTTATGAGTAGTTGGTCCTTGCACCCGTAGCTTCCCTTTTTGCATCCCTTCTGCTTTCATCGAGGAAGTTGTAGATCCTCTCCGTGATGATGGAGGTGAGGATCTTGTAGTTGGTAGGCAGGTGATTGGCCTGTAGTTTTTTGGGTTTTGTGTTTCTTCTCTCTTTGGGAGTAATTGCTGTTGTTATTATTATTGTTGTTGTTGTTGTTATTATTATTATTGTTATTGCTATTGTTGCGTGATTATTATTAAAAGTCAATTTACAATGTAGATGTATGATGAATTGATCCTTAGTCTGAGTCCGCTCTTTTTGGAAGATTCATTCATAGATCACCTTTTTCTAATTTTTTAATCACCCTCAACACGACATGCTGCCAAAAGACATTGGTCAGATTGTAGCAGAGCTGTTTAGTAGGGGTTAGGTAAGAGGCGGAGTCTTTCTGCGTGGTAGTACAACAGAAACAAGTGGACCAGAAAGTTTTGGTTGGAGAAAAGTCTCCCCGGAAAGTAGGTCACCATGGGATTGGCATAGCTTTGGGCAACGGGTGGATTTGCTGTGCGCAGATTGGCGGAACGGGAGCAATGGGAAACTTTTTAATTAGGGTGGGGGTTGAGGAGAATAGCAGCTAGCTGACCACGAGGATTGACGTGGAAGGTATTGGACCGTGCGACTGCTACTACGATGAGTGGCAGCAATTGACGACGGGACGATAAAAAGAGATGACAGGAGATAGAAAGAGGACGCGATGGGTAGATGTAGAAAACGGAAATTCGCTTTGTGTCCTCGCATTTTATCGGGAAGTTTATAAAAACTGCAAATACATCGAATTCCTATATCACCTATTTTTCGCATTGCCTCGTTATCTTTCGATATGACCCCCTTCCCATATTCAGCTGTGATTTGGACGTAACCTACATTTTAGATCGTCTACGTATCATTTGACTACTGGAAGATGCCTGGGCACAGCAGACATCTTAGATGATGAGAGAGCCCGGGAAGACACATCAAAGCTACCACAAGGGAAACGGATGACCATTTGTTGGAGTATCTAAAACAAAATCCTCAAACCTAAATACGACGTCTGTCAGCCGAGTCAAGACAAAGTTACTCCTTTTACAACAGGTAGAGTAAGGACATTCTACGGGACACCCTGTATATTATAATAATAGGATGTCTGTTTGTATGTATGTATATATGTGTGTATATTACCGTGACAGAGCAAAAGCGGCACATTGTAAGCAGAGTTTTGTCAGCCTTACACCTTCGATATGTTCTAACATGAAAAAAGAAAAAAGATTCAGTTGATTTGTAACTATTACATTATGTTTTAGGTGGGGGTTCAATTCACGATGTAACTATAAGGCTGAACTAGACCATTATTTTTGCCCACCTGTGGCTGTGATAAGAGAACATTTATTCTCATCTCAATTTCTTGAAAGTTGTTTTTTACCTAGTCTCATTTTCTGATAACTTTTAAGTTGTTTCTTTACCTGACATCATATTCTAATCGCACCTTTTTAAAAGTTGGGGTCGAAAGTGAGCGGAAACATTTGTCTTCTCTTGGCGTTCAAAAGTGAGTGGAAACTTTTACTCCTTTTAGGAGGCACAATCGAGGGAAAACTTGTAGGGGGACATTTTCTCTTTTTACGAATCAAAAGTGAGGGGATATATTTTTCCTTTTTAGGGGTCAAGTGTGAGGGGAAACCTTTTCCTATATGAGGGCTAAAATGAGGGGAAAGTGTTTCTACTATTTAAGTGTCAAAAGTAAGAGGAGGTGGAACCTTTTCTTCTCCTTTTAGAGGTCAAAATTTAGGTGAATCTTGTTTTCTTTTTATGGTGTCAACATTGAGGGCGAAATGTGTCCCTGTAAGGGGTCAAAGGCGAGGTGAAACAGTTTATCTCTTTAGGGGGACAAAAGTGAGTGGACATTGTTTTCCCATTTAGGGTAAATGCTATTATAATTATATAGAGTAGTTTCCTTCATTTGATTCTTTGCAGATAATTATAATATAATTAGATTCATAGGGAGTTATTTGACATGGAGCTTAATGGCCGGCACGGGTTGCTTTAAACGAGTGATATTAAATGTTGCTTTCCAACGATTTTCTTATTCGGCTTGTTCTGCTTTACACTAGAAAAATACGTGAATCATTAGAGATTCAATGGATGCGGGTTGGTCCTTTGGAGGCTGAATGAGTAAGTAGGGATGGTAATTTTGTAAAGAATAATTTATGGAGATCTTTCTTTGATGCATAGCGAAAGAAAGATACTAGGAATGAAAGATGGCAGAACCATTGGAAGATGGAGTATGCGCAGAATGAGAGAATCGTTGGGAAGCAACATTTAATAGAAGAAAACAACGTTAAAATAAAGAAGAAAACAAAGTAAAAATAAAGGCAAAATTAAAAATTAAAAATAAAGACAAAAACAAAGTAAAAATAAAGACAAGAAAAGAACGTAAAAATAAAGAAATAAAACAAAGTAAAAAGAAAAAAGAAACGAAAGTAAAAATAAAGACAAGAAAACAAAGTAAACATAAAGACAAAAGAATTAACAATAAAGAAGAAAACAAAATAAAGATGGAAAAAAAGTAAAAATAAAGACAAGAAAACAAAGTAAAAATAAAGACAAAAAACAAATTAAAAATAAAGACAAAAAAAGTAAAAAATAAAGAAGAAAACAGAGTAAAAATAAAGACAAGAAAACAAAGTAAGAATAAAGACAAGAAAACAGAGTAAAAATAAAGACAAAAAGAAAAAAGAAAACAAAGCAGAAATAAAGACAAAAACAAACTGAAAATAAAGACAAGAAAAGAACGTAAAAATAAAAAAATAAAACAAAGTAAAACGAAAAAAGAAAAGAAAGTAGAAATAAAGACAAAAAACAAAGTAAAAATAAAGACAAGAAAACAAAGTAAAAATAAAGACAAGAAAACAAAGTAAAAAAAGACAGGAAAACAAAGTAAAAATAAAGAAAAAAACAAAATAAAAATAACGGTAAAAATGCAAAGTACGAATAACGAGAAAGTTACAAAGTAAAAATAAAGACAAGAAAACAAAGTAAAAAATCAAGACAAGAAAACAAAGTAAAAATAAAGACAAAAACAAACTAATAATAAAGACAAAAAAAGACAAGAAAACAAAGTAAAAATAAAGAAGAAAACAAAGTTAAAATAAAAACACGAAAGAAAGTAAAAATAAAAACAAGAAAACAAAGTAAAAATAAAGACGAAATACAAAGTAAAAATAAAGAAGAAAACAATGTAAAAATAAAGACAAGAAAACAAAGTAAAAATAAAGACAAGGAAACAAATTAAAAATAAAGACAAAAAACAAATTAAAAATGAAAACAAAGTAAAATAAAGACAAGAAAACCAAGTAAAAATAAAGAAGAAAACAACGTAAAAATGAAGACAAAAAAAACACGAAAGAAAGTAAAAATAGAGACAAGAAAACAATGTAAAAAGGAAGAAGAAAACACAGTAAAAATAAAGACAACAAAACAAAGTAAAAACAAAGACAAAAAACAAAGTAAAAATAAAGATAAAAAAAAATAAAACTAAGTAAAAATAAAGACAAAAAAGACACGAAAACAAAGTAAAAATAAAGACAAGAAAACAAAGTAAAAATAAAGAAGAAAACCAAGTAAAAATGAAGACATGCATAGTTAGCTGGATTTAGAGTCAAGAAAATGTCATATACATCTTATATTAATAACCTGTTTAAAATATGTAATGATTAATTACTGTCATTATAATTTAAAATTTGAAAGTATTTCTGTTATTAGATTTCGGTTGATTCCAAGAATTTGGCCGTAAAATGGAGATAACTCCTTTTAGCCTTAAAAATGAATTGACGATTATCTCCCTTTTTAAAACCGTCGCATAAATAAAAGAAATTAAAAAAAGATTTATCTAAAAAAAAGCCCAATAATGTTTCACACACTCGCCCACTCGATGCTAAAAACGGCCGACAAATAAAAACAATTTAACAATCTGTTTTATTTTTGGGGTGGGGGATAATTCATTTTAAGTCTAACAGGAGTTATCTCCATTTTACTGTCGGATTCTACAGGACTTCTTCAGAATTTAATCATTGACTGGGAAAGAATCCACTAGTCTCTACTAACAGCAGCTCTGAGTCGCTGTGTGCATGCACATCTCTTGGCGAGGCAATCAGCAAGTTGCTGAGATGTCGCCATCCATGAAATGCTGGTCACCTCTCCTCTGTCCTGCATGTCTCGCAAAACGGCCACATCTATCTTTAATCTTCTATCTTCAAGATGTTTTGAAGAGTGAACAGCATCAAACAGACTTTTGTTGTGAATTACACAATTGATTCTGGCACAAGAATGTGTAATTTCTCTCAATATATTTGCTAGATAAACAGCCGCTTCCCTGAGAAGAATAATGAAACCTTCTTGCGAACCCCCATCAGGAAGGTTGGCAAATGATGCATCAGAATTGATGTTTCAATAGAATTTAACTTTGGGAATACTATTCTGATGTGATCTATAGTCACGCTCAAAGACAATTTGTTGAGACGCAGTAAGTCTCCAACGGTAGCCTTATTTTATGACACGCTTAAATGGCAAGTTTCGAAAGCTATATCTGGTCTGGTATGAGTAGCAATCCAATTAAGTTGTCCAAGTAGAGCACGACGATATTCAGCCTTCTCACTGTGCGATAGTTCGCTTGTTTTTAAGGTAGCTCGTTGATGACTTATCTTTCCCCCCCCCCCTTGACAGTAGACATTGAAGACTATAGGCGAGGATGGGGCTAGTTGTTACGATTTCAATATTTTCGAACCCTCATAAGAAACTACAAAAGGTAACTTAAAGAGATATTTGCTGAGAGAAGGCCATTAGGTTTATTTTCATAAACACCAAACAGAAAAATGATACATTGCTTCATTCTCGAGATATAACAAGGTTCAAGGTAACTGTATACAACTTGTTGGGCATGTTGTTACATGGCATGGGGTTACTGACTCACCTTAAAATTATAGACAGTAAATTTTCATAAGGTTTTCATTTTCTGAGGGGTTGGTTTGTTTTTTTCACTTTCGGTAGTGAACTTTCATTGTACAGTCTTTTGGTTATGAATTATGTGATTTCTTTTTGAGTTCTATGCTGAAAAGACTAGCTAAAAATACTGACACATTGCTATACCTCATACTTGTAAAACTTCATAATATTGCAATAAAAATAAGCAGGGAGTCTATTTGTATATTGTCAAACTCCAGTCTGGAGTTGACTTTGTTTTTCTATCGTAACAAGAACAATCCTCACCAAATATGTGTAAAATCAACATTCCCCTACCGTGATTTGATATCACGAATAACTGATTCGTAGGCGGCTCTCCTACTGACTGAGCTAAATTGACAAGTCTTAAAAACTAAAAATATACAAACATTTATGTTAGGAATACACAAGGGATTATTTTATTCTAATAAATAAATACATTTATAAATTAACATTTCACTACTATGATTTGAAATTACAGCTAAGTGATTGGTAGCCGGATCTCTTAGCGACTGCGCCAAACTGACAAGTCTATCATATCTACAAATTTATGTATTATATATGCAATAAAAAAAGTCGCAGTAGGAGTAGAATTTGACCCTGCAGCAGCCAGGCTTGTTTCTTTCCATATTATGTGTTAACATCTTGACTGAACTCAATATGTTAATAACAACTAGAGCTATTACTGCATCAATTTTATTGATAAATACTTAGAAATATCAATATATTCTATCATTGTGATTTCAGTAAACATTTGGTGATATTTAATTAACAATTTTCAGTAAATAAAATTCTTAACATGAGTTATTACCCTTGGACTCTAAGATATAAAAGGATGTCATCTCAAGGCCATGGCGCTTATTATCTGCCCTTGAAATGATGGTAGCGAGCATAGTTGAAGCATAACGAATCCAGTTATGGAAGCAGGATATAGGAATATGGAGTTACCTCATGGACTTACCCCCCAAATGCAAGAATCTGCAATATATATTTGTGTCATCGGAGATAAGCGTGGAGGGTTTAAAAAAGGAAGACAGCGTCGATATTTTGCTGCAAAAACTTGATGGCTTGTTTTTGCCCGATCAAGGTAGGAGGCAGTTCACTGCCTTTTATAATTTATATAATTTACAGAGATTTGGTGATACCAATATCAATGATTCCATATGCAACTTTGAGCATATGTATTTCAAATTTAAAAATGAAGAAATGCAATCCCGTCATGGCATTTATATTGTTGGCTTCGTGTAGATCAGGGTTCTCAAACACGCTTCCCGCAAACTACTTTTCTATGGCCCGCGGTAGAACCATTTTCGTGACCAATATTTTCCTAAAACTTGTTAATTTGTCCCTCTCCCCTTCCATACTCTTACAGAAGCAGCAGTATTAATCTTGACCTGCCAGCCTAATGCAAACAGACAGTCAATCACTTTTAAGATCAGCCAGGGTCTGACCATGTTTCTCCCCCAGGGAAGGGTAGAATGTACTTTAATATTTCAGTCGCTTTCACTTCAAGATCAAAAGCTGAGAAGTAGAAATATGCATCCAATTTTATATACATTTAAAAACATTCTTAATAAAAACGGTAGTGAAATCTGAAATGCTGGCTCATACACATATGATTACATCGGTTTGTTTCAAAGACCTATTGTGGTGGAGAGGTGACTGAGATGATAGACAACTAACTCACACAATAGAACATGAGGAATATTTTGTTGTTTCATAACGTGAGAAGGGATAGATTTGACAACTCATATTGGCGTGGAGGGTGTACTTAAGATGACAGACAACTAACACACACAAATAGAAAATCATAGAAAATGTTTGAGAGCTGATAGTTAAATAAACAGAAACTTTGAGGGAAAATGACGTATTTTTTGGTCAAACACTTAATTGAAATAATAAATATTATCGTCAATGTCAAAGAAAAGAAGAATTACCGGGGAGAACCGGAGTTTTCAAGAAAAGCGGGAATATTTGTATTTTGTCTGCATAATATTGCCGTACAGAATGAAACAACACACAGTGATCAGTACAACGCATTAACTGAAAAGATAAGAGAGGAAAAGGTAGAGCGGCTTAAGACAGCTCTTTCGAAGCAACAGAACTTTTTTCAACTTGAACAAAACAACTGAAAATGCTGTTAAGAGCAAGTTTTGCTCTCAGTGAAATGATCGGAAAATAATCATGACCATTCACTAAAGGTAATTATATCAAATACTGTTTGTTAAACGCTAGTGAAATCCTATGTCACGAGAAAAGGAAAATGTTTGAATGCATTAGCTTATCACCTAATACTGTTGCCAGCCGTATCACTGATTTAGCAAGCAATTCATACCAGCAATTGGCTACCACTGCTCAAGATTTTGAAAGATTTTCTATCGCACTTGATGTAAGTACAGGCATTACAACCATTGCTTACTGCGCTGTATTTATCAGAGGAGTTGCCAAAAACTTCAATGTCACTGAAGAATTATTGGATTTACTACCTATGAAGGGAACAGTGACGGGCGAGATATATTTTGTGAACTAGAAAAGTGCATTGAGCGTGCAGGATTGAATTGGATAAAATAAAACAGACTGTGCACCTGCAATGTGCTCTGAAAAGGTGGGTTTAGTAGGCCTTTTTAAAGAAAAGCTGAACAGTCTTGGTGTGCCCATCCCATTCTGCATCAGGAGGCACTGTGTGGGAAAAGGTTGCAGATGGAAAACATTATGGATGTGGTTGTGAAAACCATCGATTTTATACGGGCAAGAGCTCTCAACCATCGACAGTTCATTTCTTTTCTATCCACCATGGATAGTGAATATGGAGAGCTTCTGTATCATTCTGAAGTGAGGTGGCTCACCCGTGGGAATGTTTTTGCTTTGAGAGAAGAAATTAGATTGTTCTTGGCAATAAAAGGAAAAGATGTTCCCGAGTTAAGTGATCCAATCTTTGTCTCTAAGCTTGCATTTCTCACCGAGCTGACTGACCATCTTAACGTTCTAAACTTGAAGCTCCAGGGCCCAAAGCTGGTTACAACAATGATGTACGACAGCGTGAAGTCTTTCAAGTGTAAACTTTGTTGTGGGTAAAGCAGCTTGCAGGCACGAACTTCACGGCCTTGCAGTCATTGGAGAGGGTTGAACCATAGTGCTTGAAAGAATATGCAGATATAATTTTAAAACTGCATGCAGAGTTTGACCAGCGTTTTCAAGACATTTTATCATTAGAAAGGCAATTTATGCGTTTTGCTACTCCACTGACCGTTGATACTGTTTCTGAGGAATTTCAGATGGAGTTGGTGGAGCTTCAGTGCGATACCATACTGAAGCAGAAATATGCAGAGGTTGGTGTTCTTGATTTCTACCAGCTCCTGCCAAGTGAGAGATTTCCTAAATTGCCTGCCTCATCATTGCAAATTCTGGCCATGTTTGGAAGCACATACGTTTGTGAGCAGTCTTTCGCAACAATGAAAATAAATAAATCTGCGTTGCACGCAATACTAACTGATGAACATTTACAATCCGTGTTGAGGCTGGCTAATTTACGCGTTGCTGCAAAACGTTGCCAGAGATCATCTTCAACATGAACTGGTTGGGATCAAATGAAGATAATTAGAACTCTATTTAACCTTACTTATAAGTCTGAATTCAGTAAACAAATATTTTTTTAATATTATTTTTTATTCACATTTGTACTAATTCCCATATCCCACTTACTATAATATGCGTATTCATTTTGATGGATAAATAAATAGCAGCCTATCAGCTGTATTGCAGATTAGCATTATAACTGGTGGACCCCCCCCCTTCATCTCACTTTTAGCCCGCTGTGCCTCACCTCCAGGACATAATGGTCCGTTTGTGTCCTTGGGTTTGAGATGCCTTGTGTAGATTATCAGAGAGCGACGTTCATTTGGTAATGTCAGCCACCAATGAGGTAAATTACGCCAACATGAAGGCTATTCTAAAGCGCGTTTATGGCTTTGAGATCAGTGTACAACCTTCTGCCAATCCATCGACTACTTCAAATGTGGAAGTAAAGATTTTTTTTCCCACCTTGATTACGCACAATTATAGACGCGGGCGTGGTCGACCATACTATAGAGCAGGTAGCGCTCAGCGAGTTCGTGGTGCCCACAGTATGTCGACCGGTGCTAACTTGGGATTTCGTAGAAAACTCAACCCACTTGGATTGAATGACGAAGTATCAAGGTGTCTTATTTGTGACTTGCGTTTATTTTAAATTTTTATCTTTTTCAGAAAAATGAATCTGCTTGAAAATTTGTAAAAAATGGCGAAAATGCCAACACCCTAACCCTAATGACAATGAAGCAATCAGTACAATAGTGAGTGGCATCAGCACAACTTTAATTCAAGCCCTGTAAATAAATCATTAAATAAATCAAGTATAATCTTACATTTCATTATTGTTCATATCTTTCATAAATATGAAAGTAGAAATCTTAGCTCCTTTACGGTGTCTCTTAAAAAAGAGTTCAAATGAAATCGTCTAATCTCGACGGTTAGAAACTCCATGATTGCCATACATTTTCTGTTTATTCAAAATTTCTCTTTTGATGGATATTTATTTTGAAAATCCATATAAATTATACCTGATTTTGTTTTTGCGTGCTTGTGACTCGTTTTGGACCGAGATTTCTCTCATTCGAAAAGGACGCTTTTTTCATGACACCGATGACATCAGCTGCTACGTCATGTCATGCTGAATAATATGTATATCAAATCAAAACAAAACAATCATTTAGACACTTCTGACTTGTTTTGGATACATAAGAACATTTTTTTAATACCTAGTTTAAAACAAAACATTCAAAAATAACAAATTACTTATATTTAAAAAGCATCGATATTTCTGTTAGTTTCGGCTTCGCTTTCGCATCTTCACTTCAAAGTAAATTATTAACGATTGAATATATTTTCATTTAAGAAAAATGGTCATAATCTTTCAGGTTTGTTACAATTTGCGATTGGCCGATTATTGTAAAATTTGTCATGAACTGAGAAAATGAAACATGGATGGGGTTTTGCTGAAGAAAAAAATAAAAACAGGGTGGGGTCCGGAGACCCCGCTAGTGCCAAGCACAATTGAAATAAGTATAAGGACATTTTATAAATAAAATCCCCAAATTATCCCAAGTAATCCTAACCTTCAAAACTGTATTATGTCCATTGTCTGATTAGACCAGAGCTTTCCAAACTCTTTTGCATTGGCAACACACTCTTTGAAAAAGAGACATTTTTGCAACACATCACTTAAGTTTTGTTAGCCAAGACAAATATATAATGTTATCCCAGCAGTTCAACTGACTCAAGAAAATATCTTTTGAAAGATATACAAAATTATACTTACTTTCGCGACACAACTAGAGATTATCGGTGACACACTAAAGTGCCATGACACACAATTTGGATAAAAACGAAGATTGGAAGGTATAAGGGAGAGAATGAGAAAATACAGGCAAAGAGTGAAAGAAGAGGCATAAGATAATGGATAATCTTAGGTGTCAGCAGTCGTGGAATTTCCATGGTTCAGACAGTAAAATATGAACAAACAAGGAAGCAAATGCATGGAATGATGGTTGTATTTACACAAGGAACTAATTTTTTGTCAACACCAGTAGTTTGCATCTGAGACAAGGTTGCAATTTTATGGCCAAAATTGACGAATCTGGCCTTTTTGGCCATGAACATTTTGGTTTGGTCAAATTTAAATTTTAGGCCATTTTGACTTTGTTGCTGTAGTGTTTTTAATAAATTCTCATTCTTAGTGTGTACTGCAGTATTGCAATGTTTTATTCTTCCCAGTGTCAATGTTCAGAATTAGATATTTTTGGAGAATTCTTCTCATTCTTCCCAGTGTCAATGGTCAGAATTAGATATTTTTGAAGATTTACTATGGTCCTTCCCAATGTCAATTGTATAATTATATATTTGCGGAGTATTCCTCTTATTCTTCCCAATGTCAATGGTCAGAATTATATATTTTTGGAGAATTCTTCTCATTCTTCCCCGTGTCAATGGTCAGAATTAGATATTTTTGAAGATTTACTATGGTCCTTCCCAATGTCAATGGTCAGAATTAGATATTTTTGGAGAATTCCTCTTATTCTTCCAAGTGTCAATGGTCAGAATTATATATTTTTGGAGAATTCCACTTGTTCTTCCCAGTGTCAATGGTCAGATTTATATATTTTTGGAGAATTCCTCTTATTCTTCCCAGTGTCAATGATCAGAATTATATATTTTAGAGAATTCCTCTTATTCTTCCCAGTGTCAATGCTCAGATTTATATATTTTTGGAGAATTCCTCTTATTATTCCCAGTGTCAATGTTCAGAATTATGTATTTTTGGAGAATTCCTCTCGTTCTTCCCAGTGTCAATGTTCAGAATTAGATATTCTTGAAGATTTACCATGGTTCTTCCCAATGCCAATGGTCAGAATGATATACTTTTGGAGAATTCATCTCATTCTTCCCAGTGTCAATGGTCAGAATTATATGTTTTTGGAGAATTCCTCTTATTCTTCCCAGTGTCAATGGTCAGAATTATATATTTTTGGAGAATTCCTCTCATTCTTGCCAGTGTCAATGTTCAGAATTAGATATTCTTGAAGATTTATTATGGTTCTTCTCAATGTCAATGGTCAGAATTATATATTTTTGGAGTATTCCTCTTATTCTTCCCAGTGTCAATGGTTATAATTATATATTTGCGGAGTATTCCTCTTATTCTTCGCAATGTCAATGGTCAGAATTATATATTTTTGGAGAATTCCTCTTATTCTTCCCAGTGTCAATGATCAGAATTATATATTTTTGGAGAATTCCTCTTATTCTTCCCAGTGTCAATAGTCAGAATTATATATTTCTGAAGATTTACTATGGTTCTTCCCAATGTCAATGGTCACAATTAGATATTATTGGAGAATTCCTCTTATTCCTCCCGATGTCAATGGTCAGAATTATATATTTGTGGAGTTTTCCTCTTATTCTTCCCAGTGTCAATGGGTAAGATTATATATTTGTGGAGTATTCCTCTTATTTTTCCCAATGTCAATGGTCAGAATTAGATATTTCTGAAGATTTATTATGGCTCTTCCCAATGTCAATGGTCAGAATTATATACTTTTGGAGAATACATCTCATTCTTCCGAGTGTCAATGGTCAGAACTATATGTGTTTGGAGAATCCCTCTTATTCTTCCCAGTGTCAATGGTCAGAATTATATATTTCTGGAGAATTCCTCTTATTCTTCCCAGTGTCAATGTTCAGAATTAGATATTCTTGAAGATTTACTATAGTTCTTCTCAATGTCAATGGTCAGAATTATATATTTTTGGAGAATTCCTCTTATTCTTCCCAGTGTCAATAGTCAGAATTATATATTTCTGAAGATTTACTATGGTTCTTCCCAATGTCAATGGTCACAATTAGATATTATTGGAGAATTCCTCTGATTGTTCCCAGTGTCAATGGTCAGTATTATATACTTTTGGAGAATTCATCTCATTCTTCCCAGTGTCAATGGTCAGAATTATATATTTTTGGAGAATTCCTCTAATTCCTCCAAGTGTCAATGGTTAGATTTATATATTTTTGGAGAATTCCTCTTATTCTTCCCAGTGTCAATAGTCAGAATTATATATTTCTGGAGAATTCCTCTGATTCTTCACGGTGTCAATGGTCAGAATTATATACTTTTGGAGAATTCATCTCATTCTTCCCAATGTCAATGGTCAGAATTATATATTTTTGGAGAATGCCTCTCATTCTCCCCAGTGTCAATGTTCAGAATTAGATATTCTTGAAGATTTACTATGGTTCTTCTCAATGCCAATGGTCAGAATTATATATTTTAGAGAATTCCTCTCATTCTTCCCAGTGCCAATGGTCATATTTATATATTTTTGGAGAATTCCTCTTATTATTCCCAGTGTCAATGTTCAGAATTATGTATTTTTGGAGAATTCCTCTCGTTCTTCCCAGTGTCAATGTTCAGAATTAGATATTCTTGAAGATTTACCATGGTTCTTCCCAATGTCAATGGTCAGAATTATATATTTTTGGAGAATTCCTATTATTCTTCCCAGTGTCAATAGTCAGAATTATATATTTTTGGAGATTTACTATGGTTCTTCCCAATGTCAATGGTCACAATTAGATATTATTGGAGAATTCCTCTTATTCCTCCCGATGTCAATGGTCAGAATTATATATTTGTGGAGTTTTCCTCTTATTCTTCCCAGTGTCAATGGTTAAAATTATATATTTGTGGAGTATTCCTCTTATTCTTCCCAATGTCAATGGTCAGAATTAGATATTTCTGAAGATTTATTATGGTTCTTCCCAATATCAATGGTCAGAATTATATATCTTTTGAGTATTCCTCTAATTCCTCCCAGTGTCAATGGTTAGATTTATATATTTTTGGAGAATTCCTCTTATTCTTCCCAGTGTCAATAGTCAGAATTATATATTTGTGGAGAATTCCTCTTGTTCTTCCCAGTGTCAATAGTCAGAATTATATATTTCTGGAGTATTCCTCTGATTCTCCCCAGTGTCAATGATCAGAATTATATATTTTTTGAGAATTCCTCTTGTTCTTCCCGATGTCAATGGTCAGAATTATATATTTTTGGAGTATTCCTCTTATTCTCCCCAGTGTCAATGGTCAGAATTATATATTTTTGGAGAATTCCTCTTGTTCTTCCCAGTGTCAATGGTTAGAATTATATATTCTTGGAGTATTTCTCTTATTCTTCTCAGTGTCAATGGTCAGAATTATATATTTTTGGAGAATTCCTCTTATTCTTCCCAGTGTCAATGGACATAATTATATATTTTTGGAAAATTCCGCTTATTCTTGTCCATGTCAATGTTTGGAATTATATATTTTTAGAGATTTCCTCTTATTCTTCCCATGATAGGGTAGCGAATATAGCAGTCATGGAACCGTTCCACACTGCTTCACTAAACCCGACAGGAAATTCAACATCTAAAGACACCCCACTTTCCAATGTCAAACGTGACATCATTAAATATAAGAGAATACCGGCCCGGAAACTCGAGTACATCAGTAAGAACATCCCCAAAACTACAAAGATGGACCTATCAAGAACAACAAGCAGAAACTATCATCACTGACCCCTCAGTATTACACCAACAAACAGGGGCAGTACAGGAAGCACATAACGATGAGAAAATAATAGAGCTGACAACAAACATTCGGCACAGATGGGAAGCCATAGAGGAAACGCCCTTTGAAGAGCGACCATCAATCGCAAAGGTCAAAACGGATCCCAAAACCAAAGAAGCAATCAAGGACGAGATGGGAAAACCAATGTCCCTGAGGGAAATCAACCAACTCGTATACGCTGCTGCGTCAACCATTGCAGACACAGCAGGAGTAAGACCAAAGCAACACCAAAAATCAAAAAACAAAACTACCAGCCTGGAAAGAAAGAATCGAGAATGAAATAAGAAAACTGTAAACTATCACTCTTGAGTGAGGTAGAAAAAGATTCCATGAACAAAAGAAAAAGAAGCAGTTGGAATGACAACTAAACATCGGAAAGAAGTGAAATTTGCCGGTAGCTAAAGATACGCAAAAACAACCAATCCTAGCGAAGGCGCAGAGTCTCAGGAGATTCACCAAAAATAGCAAGTTCTTTTGGCAAAACAGGATCTTCAAAGAAAATACCAAAAGACTCTACCGAGAACTGGACAAAAAGAAGATAGACGTCTGCGTACCACCTACTACAGAAGAATGTTGAGGAGTTCTGGGGTGAAATCTGGGAAAGCAACAAGAGACATAATGAAACGGCCACGTGGATCCAACAACAGGACCTTTACAAACACATAGAGACGTACAAATGGTCGGACACCAACATCACACAGACCACTGCTGCCATTAACAAGGCCAAACATTCGAAAACACCAGGGATTGACAAAATTGCAAATTTCTGGATCAAGAACCTACCCAGCATCCACGAAGACCTCACATGGGCCTACGATGACATAATCGGGAATCCTGAGAAATCTCCCAAACGGCTAACATGGAGAGTCACGTACCTGCTCCCAAAGACGGGGGAGACGCAGAACACGAAACACCACAGGCCCATCGCCTGCCTGCCGACAACATACAAGATCCTCACCTGATCCCATCAGAACAGAAGGGGTGCAAGAAGGGAAGCTACGGGTGCAAGAACCAGCTACTGATTAACAAGGCGATTCTGCAAGAGGCCAAGTCGAGGAAAAAGAACCTATCAACAGAATGGATCGACTATAGGAAGGTATTTGACAGCGTACCAAATTCCTGGGTAGAGAAAGGCCTCAAGATCTACAGAGTATGCCCCAAAACGATCAAATTCATCACGGAGAGCATGAAAACCTGGAAGACCACCTTAAATCTCAACCATGCAGATGGGCCATTAACATCGAGACCGATCAACATCAGAAGTGGGATCTTACTAAACGTACTAAGAATGGTGCTGACCCTAAATGTAGACTGTAGATGAGATGATAAGATCGCAACAATTGACCACATAGTAGCAGGATGTTCAGTACTTGCAGAAAATGAATACAAGATGAGACACGATAGAATTGGACAGTACCTACTCTGGTTCATCTGCAAACACTACAAAGCCCCATATGCTAAGAACTGATACGAACATTAGCCTGAATCAGTCACAGAAGCAAAAGATGTAACTATATTATGGGACTTTACTATACATACCGATAGAACTATTAAAACGAACATTAGAGTGAAAGATTTTAAAGAAGAAACGTGTCTCCTAATAGATATGACTGCCCCAGCTGATAAAACTATTGCTCATAAAGAATGCAAAATATAAATATCTTGAAATGGAAATTAGTAGAATGTGGCAACTCAAGACCAAAATAATACCTGTAGTTGTTGGAGCCCTTGAATTACAAACAATAACGAATCAGTGAATTTGTGGACAACATACCTGGAAAGCCTAGTATATTTGAAATACAGAAAATAGTTCTTACTTCCACTGCATTAGAAAATATTTATGAAAGTGTTGTATCTTCTGTATCAAAGCAAACATCATCATCATCATCA
>VCCN01006871.1:33437-45017 GCA_006491835.1 Architeuthis dux | reverse complement strand
TTATCTATTACCTCCTTTTCTCCCCTGGGTCTGATGGAGTGATAGTTCTGATCCAATAAAATGCCTTATAGTCCTATGATGTCACAACACTCTGTAGATAGCGAGTTACAATTACAACCAGACAGCCGACAAAATGTGTCCTCCCTAATTTTCACCGTAAAATAGAAATCAAGGTCAGATTCCTTTTTAATGCAACGAAAATCAATCGTTTGTTTTGCAATGGAAGCTAATAATAATGATAATAATAATGGTAATGATAATAAATAATAATATTAAATGAAAATGAAAAATATATTAAGAAAAAAACAATAATAAAAAATAATTAAGTAAAAGCTACTAAATGTGAAGGGAAGTTAAAAGCAATTGTGAAGGCAGCAAACGTTTCTCTCTGTCATTGTCCCTCTCCCTCACAATCATATCCTTTCTCTCTCTCCCCCCTCTTTCTTTACTATTACTTCCTTTTACCCTATTTCTCCCCCTCTCTATATATCTCTTACGAATTCCTTATTTTTCTCTCACGCAGTTTAAAACTCAGAAAAAAACGGTTCATTTTAAGTAAAATTTTATAAATAGACTATTTTCCTATTTTATCGATTTGAACATTGATTTTTATCTTTTTTTTCGCTTCCATTGGACTTTTTTGAGGAGGGTTTTTTTTTCTTTTCTTTCGATGGCCTTTTTCTACAAAATTATTTTCCTTTATTTTCAGGCTGATATTTGGTCATCGTTTTGTCCATGAAATATGGCTTCAAATTCGGATCCAAATTTGCTCCAAAGATTGTCTGCAGCAAAGAATTTAGTCATCTACGATGAATGGACTCTTCGTGGATCGAACTTGGAGATTCGTTCGATTTACGTCAGCAAAAAAGACGATCACGTCTTTATTTGTTGTTGTGGAAACAGATCGATAATGGAATTCACTGAAGGGGGAGAATTTGTCGGGGAATGTCTTTTAAAGGGCCCAAAGAAGAGATTATTCTATCCCATGGATATGTGTTCGATTTGCCCGCATAGTTTTGTTGTTGTTGCTGATGATGATCGGTCGTGGGAAACCAAACTTATATTTTTGCAGAGAAGAGAAATTTCTCCATTTTTAAAAATAAATATCATCATTGACACAGAGAGGAATTTTCATTCTGTGTGTCGTATAAACGTCACTATTTTCGCGTGTGATGATTATTCAGTTGTTCCCTTCACAAACGGAGACACAGAAACAAAAATAATTGAAATTAGGGAAATGTGGGATTTTGCCTGGCCCCGAATTCGTGCCGATTCTTCGATTGGAAATTTTTGGGTGGCAGGAGAAAATTCTTTTGTTTTGATCCAAAAAGGAGAAAAACTTCGAACAGAGGAAATTGAAGAAAGAATTTCAGATTTTTATGTGGATGAAATTGGTATTTTATATTATTGTGATGACAAAGAAATTTTTTCTTTTTCCCCTAAAGAATTGTTGTACGAATTTGAGAAAGTATCCGAAAATTGGCCCAGAATTTTCGTTTTAAAAAATAAAATATATGTTTTTCTTAAAATTGATGGAAAACATTTAATTCGAATCTTAAAAATGTAGACGAAATTTTTTAATAATTTAATTTTCTTTATAACACACACACACACACACACACACACACACACACAAACACACACAAACAAACAAACAAACAAACAAACAAACACACACACACACAGAATGTTATTGAAAAATAGGATTCGTAATATGAGATCAAGCAAATAGTTAGTCTAACTTTTAACCATAGTCGACAAAATCGACTACAGATGCACAAAAGAGAACAGAGTTGATTGCAACTGATCAAACAGTAAAGCCAAGTATTTATTTCAATATGTACTATTTACAGGAGCGGGTTAACATTTTCTGGGCCATAGGCTTATTAGTATGTATGACCGGGCCCTTTCCCCAGGTCCCGACCCCAGGTTACCGAACCGGGGACCCGCGGATCCCGGGTCCCAAACTGCGGCTCATCGGCAGTGGTGACAACATATAATACATTAATTTAACGGTTAATAACTGGTATTTTTATGTAGTTGATCCCAAAAAGGAGGACAAATTAATGTCCGGCGCCGCGACAGAGTGCCCAAAAGCCTGACGTCTTGGAATAATACCCTACCCTACCCTGAATCGGAAAGAAAAAAACGAAATGCAATAAAACTGAATTTCTTTTTTTTTTTAGTTTTTTTTCTTTAAATACAGTGTAGACTTTTTTGTTTTTTATTAAAATAATATCGGCTGGAAATTTGTTTGTATGGCTTTTTAAAAATGTTGTCATTAAGCCGACAGTAATATTTAGTAATTATGCAGAAATTCGCAATAAGTAAAGAGACGATGTTAAGGCAGATGGTCAACTTTATTTTAAGCACGAGGTGACTGCTGGAAGTCCGGTGGTCTCTACAGGTGAGAGTTATACATGGTAAAGAGCAATAACTCGAAGAGCACTGGTCTCATATCATTATATTACATCTCCACCCTTATGATTACAATAAAGTTAGTAAAAATGTTTATAATTGTTTTTCAGTCCTTTACTATCTAGATATTAATTAACTGGCTCTTGCTTAAGTAAAAATAGGAATTAAGCTTCAAAACGAAACTAAAGAAAGGTAAAACAGAAAAAGTAGTTCAGTATGTCTATATGATAAAATGTTAATATCTTCAGAGTGTCTATCAGTGTAACAGTCCAGACTGTTTTGTGGTTTCACAATACGACTCGGGCGTCGTAACTGTGCTGGACTGGGAGTTGCCACACCTTGTTGATCTTCTGAACTGTTGTGTATCTGTTCATCTAGTGTCTGTGATCGCGCGTGATGCATATGCAACTGGTAGCCACTGATCACCATGCTGTTGCTCCAGTATTGCACCTACTCCTTTCTTACTCGCATCGCATGTTATTTTGTTAGGCAGTTGTGGGTTGTAATATTGTACAATTGGCTGGGATGACAGTATTTCTGGGATTTCAGCAGGCTACAGGCTACAAATGTTCGGCGAGATTTTACACTTCTCTTTGTTGAGTGACACATTATTGAGCTTGCACGTGTCTAGCAGTTTCCTGACAGTTCCATTCTGTCCAATTTGTCTTTCCTTTCTGTTTGCATCGCGAACGGAACTTTCCTGCACGTTTCAACGGCCGGTCCTGCATCACGTATTAACTTTATATGAACTTGGTCTGGCTGACATCCTAGACCACTGAACAGTTCACTGTACTCAGACAAAATGTTTTCTGGGTTCTGTATAATGTTGACTCGTTTAATTAAGTTCAGCTTTTCACATGAGTCTTTAGTTAGTATGGGCTGAACGTTTTTATGTGTGATGACAAAACAAAGTTTGTGCAACATACCTTTTTTTTTTCAACGGCTACAATCACTTTACCTGAGACTGGTACTTTATCTCCGGTATATGATGTCATTCTTACTTTAGCTGGGTTTGTCACTGGCTTCGTTTTCATTTTGTTGTAGTACAACATCGGTAGAATGTTTACATCGCTACCTGTGTCCAGTTTTAATGGTCAATGGCGCCCACCATTGGGATTCCTGTGTACACGGCTCGTGTGTTCCCTTCGCACTATCGACTACGAAATCGTTATACTCATCATCATCATCATCATCATCATCACGACGTGTATACTCATTCACAGAATGTACCTTATTTATACTTCTCTGAAAATGACCTACTTTGTGGCAATTTCTACATTTGTGTCCCTTCGCTGGGCATTCTCGATCTGAATGACGGTATCCTGTCATCCACGTTCGTAGTGCTGTGATTTTCCATGGCTGTGTGAGCCACGACTACTGTAGTTCCCATGAGTCCTGCCCCGCACTCGTGTGTGTGACTATAGCGGCTTGCATGTTGAATTTACTGCGCTGACCGAAGCCAAAGTGGTCATGTCGCGTGCGTGACTTACAGTCATTTCTTCGTTTTTGCACACGTTTACCGCTTTGTCTAACCCAAGATTCCCTATGTCCATCCGTCTTTTCCTTGTTTTATCGCTCCTGATGCCGATGCCGGTCCGGGTCACGTATCATTTCTTCTGTGATGGCTCCGTATTCACATTTCTCAGCCTGCGTCTTTAATTCTGTCAGGAACGAGAGGAAAGTCTCGCCTTCTTTTTGAACGCGTCCATCAAATAATCGTGTGCGATATCTTTTTCCTTTGGATATAATCACGGAATTCCTGTACGAGTGTCTCGTAATCGTCTCTCTCATCGTCTGCAAAAGTCAGTGTTATACATTTGTGTCGCCTTTTCTCCTGTCGTGTGTAGGAAGAATGCGTATTTAATCACGTCTGTCTTTCCGACATTTTCCGAGGCCACAAGATACAATTCTAACTTTTGTAGCCATGTTTTGAAGTTCTCTTCAATATTACCCATCCAGGACATTGGCGTTGGCGGTTGTAAGAACTCCACTGTGTATGTCAACTGTAATATTTAGTAATTATGCAGAAATTTGCAATAAGTTAAGGCTGATGATCAATTTTAGTTTAAGCACGAGGTGACTACCGGAGGTCTCTACAGGTGAGAGTTATGCATGGTAAGGGCAGTAATTCGAGGAGCACTGGTCTCATATCATTATATTACACCGACCTGCCAACCTCAGAAGTTATCAGATAGGGAGAACTGATTTTATTGTTACAGGAAAAAATAGGGAGATTTCTGAAAAAGTATACATCAAATATTCACAAAATAGAACGTTTCCTCTATAAACAAAGCTTTAAAAACTGTGAAAATAAACAGTTTTTATTTGCAAAGAAACTGCACATCCATGGGTTGATCCATATTATCAAAAACATCTAGAATCCAGATTAAAATGTTTGACCATACCTTTTAAGGGTCACGCATGTGTGAAATTAACGCGTATGTTTTCCCCTTTGTTTGGAGGGTCACGCACGTGTGTTAACACTAACTCCTTTGTCAATTTAAAAATCAAAATTTGTTTCATTTAATCTGTATTCGTGCCCTTTCGTAAATTTAAATTAAAACTCTTTATTTGTGTCGCTAAACTTCCCAAGATTCTAGATGCTTTTAGATATTTAATTTGGAATGCTAAACGTCCCAAGATTCCTGATTCTGTTTTTAGATATTTAATTTGAAATACTAAACTTCACAAGATTCTAGATGTTTTTAGATATTTAATTTGGGGTGCTAATCTTCCCTAGATTCTAGACGATTTTAAATATTTAATTTGGGATGCTTAACTTCACAAGAGTCTAGATGTTTTTAGATATATAATTTTGGGATGCTAAACTTCCTAAGATTCTAGATATTTTTTTATAAATATGGATCGTGTGTAGGAAGAATATTTTTGCCACTTTTCCAAAATAAATTATTGAAACTTATAAATAGTTGCTAATTTCTTCTGAAATATTTTGTTATAATTCAAACAGGTAAAAAGAACGTTGAAAACTAAAGAAAAAATATCTGATTTTTGTATGAATGAATGTGATTGACTACGGATGCACAAAAGTGAACAGAGTTGATTGCAACTGATCAAATATAAAAACCAAGTATTTAATTAAATTATATATTTGTATTATTTATTTCATATTATTTTATATTATTAATCGTTTATTTAATAATATAATATTTATTATAATTGTTACAGCGGATAATAGTGTCTAAGTGAAAAAATTAAATTCATAAAACATTAGCAGGAAAAACAAGTTCATTTAAATATTTGTCCCACAATTCCATCAAAATACATGCAAAATTCAAACCGTTCAATAATAGTTTTTTAAAAACCGTTTTCTGTGGAAACTTCTTTTATTTGCACCACTTTTATTTCTCTGTGAAAGCAATTGAGGTAAGAATATGGACAGCACATTTGATTTTTATTGCAATTTTGGGATCATGTTCCCATCGAGCACCATAAACCTAAAAGGATGCTTTTTTCCTTGACACCGGTGACGTCACTGAAACGTCAGCAGCGTTAGTTACCAAGTTAAACAAGGTCCGCGTGTTGAAATAGAGATTCTGAACTGGTGTCGCTAGTCTGTCTTTGAAAAGCTGCGACAAAAATCTCATATTTAAAGGTCTTACTATTAATTTATTTACAACTTCGATAGTTTGGCTTGTTGTTTTGTTTTTTAAAACTAACAAAGAATAGTTGGATTGAAAGCACAAACAGATACTTAGATTAAAAGCACAAACAATAGGTTTTAATTTTTTCAGAAGAAAGTATCCCATCAGAATCATATTCCCATAAAAAAAATAATACGGAAGATCTGACGTGGTTTGAACTCGCGTCATAGTAGTTGGTAGTCAGATACGCTAACGATTATACTACGTGCTATTTTTTCATTGTTATTTATTAATAGTAAAACCTTTAAAAATTAGTTTTTTCTCACCGCTGACTGACAAATTCCCGGAGGTAACGAAAGTCTTGTGGATTGATAGCACAAAAATTACTTGAAAAAAATGTATTGTGTATCGAATATTCGACTTAATCAAATCTTAACCCAATGGTGGCGAACCTTTTTAGCACGGAATGTCGAAATTTTAATTTTAGGTATAGGGGCCTATTTTTAAAAAATATATTTATAAAACTAGAAGTTTAATAAAATATAACTTGAAATTTCAAAATATACTTACAAAACTAGGATAATAAAATGAAATTAAAGTTGTTTAAAAGGCCATCACGTGTCACCCCTGTAGTGTGTTATTGCTGATACGCGTGCCGTCACTGTTTTAAACAAAAATGTTTTTTACAAAAAGTTTAAATTTGATCAAAAGTTTATTTAATCAACATACGGTGAATACTTCACAATTCACAACAAAGGATACTGTGAAGAAATCACAGTTTTAATTTTAGAAATGTATTTTTTCTATGTCTTTCATGCCATATGGATTCCTTTAAATAGGAATCCAAATGACTTCTCCTACACCAAATCATCGATTTAATAACACGTTTTTGACGATTCCAATAGCTCTCTATTGTTTGTGTGTGAACTTTTGTTTTGGGATCCACGAAAAAAAGCGAATGCTTGAAAGCACAAAAAATAGTTTTTATTTTTTTCGGAAGAAAGTCTCTTAGTAACTTCGAAAGTTTGTTAGTTTAAAAAAAAGAAAAAACTATAAACAACCTATTTTTTTATCGAATAAATAGTTTTTAATTTTTTCGGAAGAAAGTATCTTAATAACTTCGAAAGTTTGTTAGTTTAAAAAAACAAACAAACCTATAAACAACTTAACATTTCAAAGACAGACTAGTGACACCAGTTCAGAATCTCTATTTTCAACACTCGGACTTTGTTTAACTTGGTAACTATCAGTGACGTTACCGGTGTCAAGAAAAAAAGCATCCTTTTAGATTTGCAATGATTTAGGGTGCTCGATGGGAACATGATACCAATTTGTTAGTCATTTGTAAGATTTGAGTTATCTCCCTTTGTTTTTGCCCCTTTGTGCATCCGTAGTCGATGAAATAGCTATTAAAACAATTAATCATCTTTCAAATAGTTTTTCGGACGCTTGAACCCCTTCTTGTTGTTTGTGTTGTAAGCACGACGTTTCGGCTGATCCATTCTTCGGCTTTCTTCAGGCGTAAAATCCGAGTGTGATTGGGGTAAACAGAAGTGTTTATTTTTAAATGGGGTAACCCTTATAACGCAGGGCCCGGGTGTTTCTGTGTCTTAGTCTTGTCTCCGGTTTGTGTCTGTTGAGAAGCAGAAGCAACATCGGGTTGAACTCCGCACTTGTCTGACTAATGCATTTAGTCGACATGTTGATATGAGATGCCTTTTTGATTTTTCTCTGCTTCCAACATCGTTCTCTGTCAATAATATGAACTTTCACCCAAAGAGAAGGATGGTCGCTTTTCTCTCTCCAGATGTGGCCATAGCCGATTTTTCTATCTCGCCCTTGATTGTGGCATTTTTGTGTTCATCAAGTCTGATGCTGCCCGTTTCTCCGGTATAGATAATACCACATTTACAGGGGATGACGTAAACACAGTCGTTCACCAGTTTGGGGTCACGAGTAGGGCCAACCTTACTTAGCAGACCTCGGAATGGGTGTGTACGTTTGAAAATTACTAATGTTGTAGCTGTTCGAGACTTTTTGAATACGTTCCCCAAACCCGGGCCCTGCGTTATAAGAGCTACCCCCTTTAAAAATAAAAACTTCTGTTTACCCCCACCACACTCCGATTTTACATCTGAAGAATGAATTGGCCGAAACGTCGTGCTTACAACACAAACAACAAGAAGGAGTTCAATCATCCGAAGAACCATTTGAATATTTTATTCTTGTTTTACATAATTTTTTGAAAACGTCTCTGATGATAACTTGTGATAAAACATTTGCTTCAATAATTCAAAATCAATTTTAGTTTATTTCACTTCCCTGCTTTTCTCCGACCATCAGTGGTTGATAGACGTGTTTTCAGTTTTAATCTTTTTTTTAGAATTCATGCATTATTTTGTTTTCAATGAATATCACATACAATCAAAGGTAAATTGATTTTTAATTAACGTAAAAACGTCAAACTTTGATTAAATATAAATAAAAATCCCAATTGAATGCTTGAAGTTTTATTTCATGTCAAGCTAAGTAATAATTATATTAAATGTTAATAACAAGCCCATTTTAATCAAGTCCTTAGAATAAAACCTTTGATTTTCAGCCAAAATACCCCTATTCTATGACAGCTAAATCCACAAGTGTGATTTAGTCAAGAATGCATTAGTGAGAGAATTGCAGACATTCAATCACAATGTCTAAGTGTTGAGGAAATTAAGGCAAAAGCAGATTTCAAATTTTCAGTTTCTTTGTCAAAATGGAGATAGGGCATGTGTAAAGGTAAGAGAAGCTAGAAAGTTCATTATAGCAAGATAATAAAGAAACACTAATTTGTAAGTGGGAAATATTCAAAAGTTCATCATGCATGAAAAAGTCACATTTTCAAAATAAATGATCATATGAGTTCTCCATTCATCCGTTAAGGAATTTATCATACGATCTGATTTTATTGGTCAATATGCATTTCTAGTTTCTACAATAAATACTTAATAAGTATTGAGATAGGAAATGTTTATTTTAAGTTCTGATGAATAGAAATACATTTCTGTTCATAGATCCTTAAGTAAATATAAATAATCAGGTAGGAGGTATTTGTTTACGTGTTGTGCACAAGGAAATGAGGCCATTTGAAGTGGAACTGAAGCTGATTTGCCTCGTTCACATAGTTGGCCATGAGGTCCACTGCCTCCCCACATGTACATCTCACACTTCCCACCTAGTTGCCAACCTTCTGCTCTTTGGTGGTCCAGGCCATTAATATTAGTATAATTAATATTAGTATAATTACTACATTATTTTAGGTAAGTAACCTTTTGTATGCACGTTAATATCCTTTGTGCGCTGGTTGCAAAACTATGTCTACAAGTATTTTATGTGTTGTTTTTGAAGGATTTGAAAGGTAAGTAAATCTTCAGAAAATAAAAGCATCAATACAATGAAATGGAACTCTGCTGAACAAATACCTTTTGTAAAAATACTATTTTAATTATTGTTTCATTTTCAATATGGAACATGGACGTGATACTGACATTATACAATTACACAATAAATCTGTCTTGTATAAATTAAACATGTTTAAGGAATGTAAGTTGAATTTTTGAAAAGTCTAAATGTCCATCTTACAACTAAATAAACAAGAAAAGCCATTATAACTAAACTGACATCTTCATGATTTTTATTTCAATTTTTATAAAGCAAATAAAGACGTGAAGCTTTTCATTTGACAATGAAATACAACACAAGAATATAAAATAATAACAAAACAAAGTAGGAAATTGAAAATGAGAAATATTGTGAAATTACTGAGAATTCAATACAAATAATTCATAGTTATTTCCACTAATTTTGTGGTGGGGATTTTTATTCCTAAAATCTGACAACTACAACTAGATTTTATCTAATCCTGAAGTGTGAGATAATTGGCCTTTGACCTGAAACCGTGCTTGATTATAATGAGTGACAGATTTAGATTCTATTTTAATTAATCTATTCTATATATAATAAGCTTCACACTTGATGATTTTGATATTTTAAACAATCTAAATAAATCCAGATGCATGAAAAGGGTGACATGTAAAAGTTAACTTAGAGCTGCCAGGTTGTCAGTCTCAACATCTAGTCCATATTTAAACAGAGGAAAGGAAGATGGTAACTTTGTGCCCCTTCTTCTCAATGCAGGGAAAGACTTCATAGCAGTTGAGTAAGTCAACAACCATTCCCAGTAAGTTTCATGTTTGAAGATGGTTTTAACACTTAAGTATTTCCAACCTTTCAATAAATTAAAGAAAATGGAATTGAAAACGTTTTATAGATAGAATCCCAAAGGAGCCTTAAGGGGTGCTTGAAAATAAACACCAGCAGTATTTACACCTTGGGGTATCTCTAGTACAATGGGTTACCCGAGTATAACATTTTTGACAAGATGATTTTGAAAAATACATGAAAAAGAAATGAAGAATATATTACTTATACTCCATCAATAAATGTTACTTCATTTCTATTAAGCATTTGATTTTGCATGTCTATTAATAAATAGAAAAATAGTCCCCACTTTCATTATTCATATCTTAAGAGGTTTCAAAAGATGAATGCTCATGAAATTGTTAATTAATTTGGACTAAAATCATAATTTGGACTAAAATAATAATAAAATAGTTAATCACAGTGAAAAGATTCACGGATATATTTTAAATTCTACGTCTACTGAACTATCGTTATTAATGTTGGATTAGTATTTCCTTCATTCTAATTTTGTTTTATTGCAACTTAACTCAGGCTGTCGATCTATGGCAGTGAGCAAAGAGTGCAGATCGGATATAAAGAATGGGCTCTCTGTGAGACTCGAATTCACACCCTTTTTGGCACAGGGAAGCCTAGTTAAATAAATAAGAAGAAGGAAAAACTACTGAAGTCTCCTCAGTGGAAGAGTCCATTGTTTCAAATGGCGGGCAGGAGATATTTTTTCTTACCTTTATGTAGAAACGTCCATGGTTACGGGCAGAGAACCAAGACAATCACACTGTTCATTATTATAGTAGGTAAGTTTTTTAAAGTGTGATAGTAATTTCTATCACTAAAAAGACTTATTATCAATGGAATAACATTCTTTCCCTCTACACTATTAAAATAAATGTACGTGTATGTACATATATAACTGTGTGTATGTATGTATGTTTATGTACACATATAAATGTGTGTATGTATGTGTATGTACATATAAATGTGTATGCACATACGCATGTGTATGTACATATAAATGTGCATGTACATATAAATGTGTATGTACATACATAGATGTATGTATGTATTTATGTGTATTTACATCTATACATGTATGTATGTTTATCCATACATGTATGTATATGTATGTACAAATAAAGGTATTATATGCATGTACACATATAAATGTGTGTATGTGTGTGTATGCACATACATAACTGTGTGTATGTATGTGGGCGTGTTTTGTCCCTCCAATGGGTTTATTATCTTCGTTTGTCGGGTCCAAAGTATGGTCCTGGGACGACAGCACTCTCCGTAGTATGGGGGCTGTTCCAAGTAGGGC
>VCCN01006871.1:20054-33337 GCA_006491835.1 Architeuthis dux | reverse complement strand
TTTTGTTTTATATTTATATTTCTGCTCCACTTCCTTGTATTGGGCACTCCTACAATAAAACAATTCATAAAAAATATATATATTTATATATATTCATTCTCTTTTTTTTCTGTATTGGTACTATTGATTTTCTGAGAGTTGGCTTCTCTGTGTCATAAAGGATACATCTGTTGAACCGGAGAAATTATTAATATCGATGTGCTGACACACGCAGGGGTATAGACTAAAACCCACCCAATAACTAGAAAAGAAATGCAAGTGACAGGGGGACGCTATGGTACACCAACAGAGAAGTTCTATACTCAAAATTCTTTTGTTATTTAAGTTTTGTTTACCGTAACAACAACAACAACAATGCTCACCTAATTATGGGGAGTAAACTCTTCACTACTTGTTTGTCCCGTCAGGTTAAACCAATCGATATACAAAATTAACATTTCCCTTACCGACTGAGCCAAACTGACAAGTCTGACATATCTACGAAAATTTACGTAACAAATACGCAAGAGCTTATTTAATTCCAATAGATAAATGCATTTTTCATTTATGATATATACAATACTAAAGTTGCAGTAATCATCTTCAGTCTGAACAGAAGTAGGAGTGGAGTTTGACCCTGCAACAGCCAGGCATGTCTCTGATAACTAAATTTCAAATGAAACCAGGATTTTACAATTATCAAATAAAAATGCACGATTTCAACAATTTTAGATGAAATTATCATAAAAGAATCTTGAGTAAAAATTTAAAATTGTATTTGCTTAATTATTCAGAATATTCATAATCCGAGTCAAGTAACGATCAGCACTGCTTCCTCTCGTAGTGGTACATATCTTTACCTGGTCAGATTGGGTGGTACTAATCTTTCCTTGATTCAATTGGGTGGTACTAATCTTACCTTGATTCAATTGGGTGGTACTAATCTTACCTTGATTCAATTGGGTGGTACTAATCTTACCTTGATTCAATTGGGTGGTACTAATCTTACCTTGATTCAATTGGGTGGTATTAATCTTTACTTCTTTAGGTTAGGCTAATGCAACATTCAAAGAGATCTTGGTTACATTCCCGGGCAGACCCACGCAGGTCCCATGATGTTTAAAACTAATAAATTGGGTTTTTTTTAATACATTTTACGGCTCCACACACCATAAAGTCCGGCCCATTCCAAATATGCACCTTTGGAACATTTTAGTTTAATTTTAATTTAATTTAAAGAAGAATTTTGGAGATTGCCTCCCTTAGATACATAAAAGTTACCTCCCTTGACAGTAGAAATTTAAGATTATAGGGAAGGATGGGGTTAGTTGTTACGATTTTACTATTTTTGAACCCATATAAGAAACTATAAAAGGTAACTTAAAGACATTTCTGCGGAGAGAAGGCCATTATGTTTATTTTCATAACTGTATACAACTTGCTCCATATGTGAAACATGTTTTACATGTCATGGGGTAAGTTGTGACTAATCAAAAAAAACTTTTAAAAAGGATAGACTACTTATTTAGGGCTATTTACAATTTCACTATTTTTGCCACCCATTCAGAAGCTTCACAAAATAACTTAAAAACAATGTTTCTGCTAAAGGTGTATAATGTTTATCATAAACATTGAAAAACAAAAATTCTCTCATTCACAGAGATGACATAAAGAGTCTTCCCCATATTATGGGCCCAATCTTTACAGTTAATACACTGCACCAATTTCTCCCCCGGTATGAGGCAGAGTTGAACCAATTTTCACCGCATGCAAGACACCAACAATCTGTCGCGTTTCTCTTTCTCCCATTTCCAGCAGACTTCTGAAACTGTTTAATGTCCAGGTTCCCTTGGCAGGTTTTAATCACCGCTACCAAAGGTTTAGGTTATTCATGTGTTCACACATTTATATGTATCTATCTATCTACCATTATATCTATGTATCCGGACTTTGCCCAGCACTAACCGTTCATAGTAGAAACTTGAAATTTTGCACATACACTCCCCTCAATGAGTTGGGAAAATGTTTTTTTGTTTATTCTTTTTAACATCCCCCCCCCACCGAAGTGGGGTTTTAAAGGGGGGGGTCAATTTTATATATCTATGTAGCCGGACTTCGCCCAGCCCAAACCGTTCATAAAAAATTGAGATTGTGTACATACACTCCCCTCAATGAGTACGGAACATGTTGTTTTTGTTTTTGAAAATTCCCCTCCAAAATAGGGTTTTAGTGGGGGTTCAATCTTTAATGTAAGTTTTTTTGTTGCTACCACGTTGCGTCTTTCTTGGACTAGCCTTTCTAAATGGTCGCAATGCCTCGGGGCTTTGGATTACACCTGTTGTTTTTTGTCCAGTCATATTCTATGAGGGGCAAGTTGTTACATGGTGTAACAACTAGCCCTGAACCGACCATTTTATTTCCCGATGTAATTTAGGCTATATAATCGAATTATTGGAAAACAAATCAAGCATAAAGACAACCGTTTCAGATAATCAAGCAGATTTTATTGAGCTGTGGTTTCTACAAGGTCTATCAAACTTTCGTAGAGACCAGAATATTTACTCAAGGTGTCTAAAATCTTTTTTTTTTGTTCAGCTTTGAAGAGCGTTGTCCGACATGGCTTCCATCCTCTCACAATATGGTTGATGTTGATGTCTGCACACAACGAGAACTGAGCGATATCTGTCATTACTTATTGAAACTAATGACAGTGTATCAACTTGCCCCTGTATACAACTAGCCCCACTCATGCAGAAAGTTGTAAAAATGGATTGGCCGAAATATTGTGGTAACATCAACACAGAGAATGAGTTCAATTGTCCAAACAAATCTTGGAACATTAATGACTCTCCTTAAAATTATAGACAGTAACATTTCATGTAGGTTTTCATTTTCTGAGGGGTTGGTGTATTTTTTTCACTTTCGCTAGTGAACTTTCATTGTACAAACAGTTTTTGGTTATGAATCATGAGATTTCTTTTTGAGTGCTATGCTGAAAAGATTAGCTAAAAATACTGACACATTGCTAGACCTAATACTTGTAAAACTTCATAATATTGCAGTAAAAATAAGCAGGGAGTCCATTTGTATATTGTCAAACTCTAGTCTGGAGTTGACTTTGTGTTTCTACTGTAACAAGAACCAGAACAATCCTCACCAAATTGAGTGGAGTAAACTCTTCACTGTTTGTCTGAGCCGTCACGTTAAACCAAACCGATATATAAAATCAACATTCCCTACCATGATTTGATATCACGAATAACTGATTCCCCTACCAACTGAGCTAAATTGACAAGTCTTAAAAATATACGAAACGTATGTTAGGAATACGCAAGGGATTATTTTATTCTAATAAATAAATACATTTATAAAATTACCATTTCCCTACTATGATTTGAAATGACAACTAAGTGATTGGTAGCAGGCTCTCTTACCGACTGAGCCAAACTGACAAGTCTAACATGTCTACAAATTTATTTATTATATATACACTAAGGAAATCGCAGTAATCATCTTCAATCAGAATAGAAGTAGGAGTTTGACTCTGCAGCAGCCATATGTTAACTTCATGAACATCTTGACTGAACTCAATATGTTAATAACAACTAGAGCTATTACTGCATAATTGTATTGATACATACTTAGGAAATATCAATATATTCTATCATTGTGATTTCAGTAAACTTTTGATGATATTTAATTAACAATATTCAATAAAAACATGATAGAAGATTTACATGAAACTTAAATATAAAATATGATAGATAAGTTTACTTTAAAATAGCTTATTTTTTCAGTCAATGAATAAATTTTGAAGAAATCTAGGTACATTCCGACGATAAAATGGAGATAACTCCGGTTAGACTTAAAATGAATCCCCCTCCCCGCATCTTGAAAGTAAAACAGATTGTTATTGCTTTGAATAAAATGATTGTTAAATTGTTTTTATTTGTGCGCCGTTTTTATCAACGAGTGGGCGAGTGTGTGAAACATTAGGTTTAAAGTGTATTTATTTATTTTATGTGTGTGACGGTTTTAAAAAGGGAGATAATCGTCATTTCATTTTAAGGCTAACGGGAGTTATCTCTATTTTACGGCCAAATTCTTGGAATCAACCGAAATCTAATAACAGAAATACTTTCAAATTTAAAATCATAATGACAGTAATTAATCATTACAAATTTTAAACAGGTTATTAATATATGATTTATATGACATATCATTGACTCTAAATCTAGCTAACTATGCATGGTCTCTGTTCTGTCTCTACAGCCAATAGAATGTCCCCTCCAGGGCGCCCCCCCCCCTTCCGCTCTCGTCCAGATGAAAGCAGAGAGCGATACGTCTGTCCTGCAACTTGGCTGCAGGGGGGGGAGTCAAATTGGACGTCAAGCTGCCACAAGGGAGCTCCACTCCCAGAGTTTTCTCCTCCTAGACTGGTAACCTTCCAAGGCAAGAGAGCCCAATGTGCCCTGCTATTTTTAGAAGCGGGAGAAGAGATGGATTCATGGCTTTCCCAAGGGCATTAGTGCGAAGTGAACCTAACCAGCCTCAACCGGAATTTGAACTTGGGTCGCCGATTCCATTGTCCACCCCTCCTATGAAGCTAAGTATACAAGAATGTTCACACACACACACACACACGCACACAAAAGAACAGGTTAAAACAGTATATTCTTTTTTAAATACAACTGTTTTTAACCTCTCCACATTTTGTCAAAATCAATTCTTACATTTTGGTTAGTCATTGAATAGAAAACGTCACGTGACCAACGTGTTTTGGCAGCATACCGTGTTGGGGGTGATCAATTATAAAATTGGAAAAAGCGTGTGATCAATGAATAAATTACTTCTCTTGCATTTTGTTGCGCATTGATCACTAAAAAAGTCTGAATTAAAAAACAACAGCGTTAATGCTGCCGGACACAAACTAAGGGATCAATTTAGCATAAATGTGGATTGTAAATTGACACCCCCTCCCTGCCCACTAAAAACTTTTAAATGTATTCAAATGGTTCTTCGGACGATTGAACTCCTTCTTGTTATTTGTGTTGTAAGCACGACGTTTCGGCCGATCCATTCTTTGGCCTTCATCAGGTGTAAAATCCGAGTGTGATGGGTTAAACAGAAGTTATGTTTAAAGGGGGTAACCCTTATACCACATGGCCCGAGTGTTTCTCTTAATGACTGAAGAAGCGATAGGGTTCGCGGTCACTGACCAGCGTATTCCTTATTTGGATCTCATCACCCCATTAGAAAAAGTAGCACCGCTGCTACCTAAAATTCAGGCAGAGGAATTGAGATGGAAGGTGAGACAAATTTTGGATCATGCCTCGCCTCCAAAACCTAACATCACCCGGAGGAAAAGGCAGCTCTCAAGTCCCTACAAAGGGACCAAAATATCATCATAGTCCCGGCAGATAAGAGAAATGCCACGGTCGTCCTAGACAAAACAACGTATAAAAAAAACTGTCCGACATCATAGTGTCGTGGAGTTACACTAAGTTGAAGAAAGACCCCATGTTATCAACAGAGAGAAGAACAAAGATCACTTCGCTCCGCAAAAGTACAGACAATTATCCGTACACAACAGCAGATTTCCACACATGTATGGCCTCCCTAAAATACATAAAACAGATATTCCATTGCGACCTAAGTGAATTGCATGGACTCAGCGGGTTCATAACAATAACCCCGCGGACAATAACCCCAGGGCAATAACCCCACCGGACAATAACTCCAAAAACACCACATAGTAGAAAATAAAACCGAATTCGTTTTGGCCCATCACCTTAACAAACTATATTATAATGCATCTATTCCCCTTTGTTTTTCTTTCATGAATTCTCTTATTTCTTTCATGAATTATGTTATTTATTTTATTTTATGAGGTTGTTTTTTTTTTCTGGATATGTTTAAAGTTTTGGCCCATCGCGAATTTATCAAGGGAAGAAAAGTGCCCGTCAAAATATAATTCAATTAATGAACACATAATTTAATTAATAAATATTTGTGTTTTTTACGCACACATTTTATAAGATAGACTTTTGGCACAACTTATAATTTAATTAATGTATATTTGTGTTTTTTATACGAACATTTTATAAGGTTTTGGCACAATTTTTATCAGGTTTTATTTTTAGCACAACTTAGCCAAGGTGGTCCCGATTGAATTTCTGAGTGTGAAATAAAAATAAACAATTTAACAAACAATATTATAATAATACATGCAGACACACATAAACATTCATACACACACACACACACACACACACACACACACACACACATATCCACATATACAGGTATACACACATATACACGTACATACATATACTTATACATACACACATGGGGTTATTGTCCGGTAGGGTGGAGTTATTGTCCGCGGTGTTATTGTCCGGTGGCGGTTATTGTTCGCGGGGTTATTGTCCGATGGGGTTATTGTCGGTATTCCAGGTAGTTCGGCCTGGGATTTTGAGTAGAAGGTCCTTAATGTGGGCAGGGGTCACTATACTAGGTGCAAAATGCCCTAAAAAAGCATATCTAACTGAGCTCTGACATGGTCCAAGGACAACTGCAACGGCTGTGAGGTCAGCTGTACTCTATCCATCACTATCGACAACCGTAAATACTTCTGCACAAAGTCTCCCCGCTCTCTCAGCTGGATTGAGACAGCCTCAGTCACATTATTCAATTCCCATCTGATAGCTTGGACATTTTTAATTAATCAATTAATACTCTGTCTATTTTTGGCCAAATCAATTCTAGTCACATTCTTACCACCTGTGCTAGGGTATTCTGATCTTTTCCCAGGGTTATTAGTTTCCTTGTAATTGTTCGTAATCACACCCCCCCCCACACACACACACACACATTATTGTTCCAAAAAGAACATTAAGCGCCACAATGGGGAGCACTGCCCTTCTTCCTCTCCCCGCATTCCAACGGTACCGGTTGGGTTATGTTCAATTCAAAGTCTGAACAATCTGTCACTATTTCCATTGGGGCTTCGGGCAACGTGGCCCTCCGACCCCCCCCCCCTTCCTTTCCCTTTAACCATGGGAATTTCCCAGTCTTTTATTTCCGCTACCTTTAGATCATTTGCGTGTGATCCCTTCGTCTTTCTCGACAACTGATCCCATATTATAAAGGACACTGGGCCAGTCTGTTCCACTACCCTATAATAGGACCTCCACTTCTGATCCTGTTTCCCTTCTCTAACATGGATCTTATAGTACATCGGGCCCCACACATCCAATTTCAACCCCTTTCTATTTTTATTCATTTCCTCATTTCTTTTTTCTGGGCTCATCTAATCCTTCCTCTAGCTTGAACGAAGGTCTTATGCTGTTGTTCAATTACAGGTTTATGATGGTCCTCGCCCATGTAGGTCTTTCCCAGCATCATACATCACACGGGCATCGAAGAAATTTATCTGGTTCCCCGCTTGCCCCTGCGCACACCAACCGGCATATATTGTGTTTTATTTTTTTTGCCCATATGTCGAATGGAATATTCATGCAAAATTTCAATTTCAAATTAACTCTTTAACAAGATTACAAGAGTAAAAAAAAAACATAAAATGTTTAAAAGAATTGTTTCAACATGTCGCGTAGAGTATTTATACAAATATTCAAGGCTCTAGGCCAAATGGTTGGTCAATTAGATCATTCACAAGATTACGGGAGTAATAATAAACCCGAAAATGTTTCACTTAAAAGAATTCTAAATGCACAAAAATTGTTTCTAAATGTCGAGTGGTGTATTCATACACATTCTTAAAGCTCTATGCCAAATGATTTGTCATTTAGCATATTCAAGATTACAAGAGTCCAAAAGAAACCTAGAATCTTTATTAGAATTCTGAAAATACTAAATATTGTTTGGAGTATTAATGCCAATTTTCAAATGGTTCAAGGTTCTAGGCCAAATGGTGTGTCAATTAGAGCTTTCAAATTCTAGGCTAGATGCGTTCTGAATTAGATGACAAGACACCAAAAGCAGCCTAAAATGCTCTAGTCCCTAGAGTCTAGGCGAAATCTTTTTTCAGTTAGATCTTTCACAATATTACAAGTGTCCAAAAGAAACAGAAAGTGTTTCACAAATAATTCTAAAAACACGAGGAATATTTTCTCCATATAGAGTGCAGTATTCATGCAGTGCTTCAAGGCTCTAGGCTGAATGGTCTGGCAATTAGGGCTTTCACAAGGTTATAACATTTCAAGTCTCAAGTCCAAATGGTCTGGCAATTAGAGCTTTCACAAGATTATAACATTTCAAGAATCAAGTCTAAATGGTCTGGCAATTAGAGCTATTCACAAGATTACAAGAGTCCAAAAGAAACAAAAAATGTTTGTTACAAATTCTAAAAATACCAAAGATCGTTTCTACATGTTGAGTGGATCATTCATCACACATTTCAAGGCTCTAAGCCAATTGATTTGTCAATTAGTGCTTTCACAAGATTATAAGAGACAAAAAGAAACTGAAAATGTTATTTGAAAATTATAAAAATCCCTAAAATCGTTTCTACATGTAGAGCGGTGTATTTATGCAAAACATTTCAAGTCTCAAGTCTAAATCGTCTGGCAATGAGAGCTTTCACAAGATTATAACATTTCAAGTCTCAAGTCTAATTAATACCACTCTTTCTTTACACTGTTAGAATTGCGGTGTGGGGTGGAGGCTAATGTTCAAAAATAGGATGCACAGTGTGTTTTTTGAAATCTCTTCACACATTTCAAAGTTTTCTTAAATTTTAGTATAAATTTAGAGTTACAATTAAAGAATAAAATCGCCCTGTGTGTGTGTATGTGTGTGTGTGTGTGTGTGTGTGTCTCTCTCTCTCTCTCTCTCTCTCTCTCTCTCTCTCTCTCTCTCTCTCTCTCTCTCTCTCTCTCTTTATCTTTGTCTCTCTCTCTAATGTTTAATTTTTTTTTTAAATAACGTGAAAATAAAACGATACACTTCTGATTCGTACGGATGGAAACAAGTGAAATAATTGCAGCTATCATGCCGTAGGAAGAAAGTTATGTTTTAAAATGTAAAATGTTAATCTCTTTTAATACAACAATTATTTTAATTTTTCCATTCTTTTATTACTTGGAAATATTTGCTTTCCAATTCCATTAATCAATGGAATATTAATAGAAATCAGAGTCAATATAATATTTTCCCCATGAAAAACAACAAAAGAAACGCAATTTTTCTATCTTCGAAAATTGAGGCAAATATAATCTTTAAAAAATCTAAATACTCCGAAAATAATCTAAAAATAATCTGAAATTACACTACATATTATTAACCCTTCGTCCACTGCATATTTTATTAAAGTATAAATAACATTAAAAATGTAATGAAATAATAATTATATTAAATTAATCATGTTACTTGTTATTACTAGAAATCAGAGTCAACATAGTATTTTATTTCATGTTCAAGAAAAAGAACAAACTCTGTCCCCTGGAACCCCATGCCTCTTCAACATATCGACAAGGTCGTTATTTAAACATTTTTTTTATTTAATTAAAATGTTTCGCAAAGAAGATGAAAAATCAGTTATTGCTTTACATCATCATTCTCAGCCGTTATAAATCCACTGCTAGTGAAAGGCCTTTCCCATCTCCTTCCATGACGACCTATCTTGTGCTAACTTCTGCCACGTCTTACCGACACACTTTTCTACCTCGTCCCTCCATCTTGTGTCTGGTCTTTTCCTACTGCGTTTACTGTCCTATGGACACCAATCTGTTAATGTTTCCCCCCATCTATTGTCATTTCTTCTTGATAGGTGACCAGCCTATCTCCATTTTTGCTGCTTAATTATTTGCATAATATCTTTCACTCTGGTCTTCTCTCTGATCCATGTTGATCTTTTTCCATCTCTTAGAGTTATCTCTAGCATTGCTCTTTCCATGGCTCTCTGTGCTATTCTAAGTTTGTTTTCAGCTCGTTTTGTTAATTTCCATGTCATGGCTGGTATTATGTAACCGTTGTATACTTTACGCTTTAAGCACATTGGCAAGGTGCTCTTCAGAATGTCTCTATTCATACCAAATGTTTTCCAACCTATCGTTATGCGTCGTTTTATTTCGCAGTCATGATCTTTCTCTAGCTTTATTACCTGTCTTAAGTAGATGTATTCATCAACCTCTTCTAAAGCCTCTCCTTCTATCTTTATGACCTTTTTGGGTACTCTATCGGTGAACATTATTTTTGTCTTTGTTCTGTTCATCTTTAAGCCAACTGTTTTGCTTTCCCTATTTAGATCAGTTAACATGTTTTGTAGTTCTTTATTTCCATTCTTTCCCAGTGTCATTCTCGTTAACGCCTTGTTCTCGCATTGAGTTGAACACTGGCGTGTGTTCTACCGAGTGGTTTGTTGTATTCTAAGGACGTCTCGATTGGTTGATTTATTGCATGTAGGTGATCTATTGTTGAGTAGCCGCTTCTGAAGCCTGCCTGATCGCGTGGTCGATTTTCATCTAGAGTGTCTGTTAATGAGTACTTTTGTGAATAGTTTATATATGTTAGGTAATAGTGTAATAGGGCGGTAGTTGCCAAGATCGTGCTTATCTCCTTTCTTGTGCAGTAGGATTACTATTCCTAGACAGAAGTTGTCAGGAACCTTTCTTCCTCCTATGCATTGTGTGAATAACTGTGCTAGTCCTTTGTGTAAGATTTCTCTTGCATCTTCTAGAAGGTCTGTCGTTATGCCATCCTCGCCGAGGGCTTTACCGAGTTTTATATTTCTTAGTGCAAATACTACTTCTTCTATTGTTATGTCTGGGATATCGCTAGAATCTATAGATTTGTTAGTTTGTGGTATGTTTCATTTTTTAAGCGTACAAATTTTCGTAGTATTCTTCAGTTACTTTTGTCAATTTGTCTCTATTTTTGATAATGTTGCCATTTTTATCCTTTAGTGCAAGCATCTGTTGCTTGCCGGTATGGTCTGGGGACCGGGCGTATTTTATACTCTTCCCCTTTCTGATAGCCTCTACCATTCACTTCGTGTTTTCTTTTCTTTTTTCTTTTCTCGTTCTTTTATTTATTGATTTGTTAAGTTCTGCTTTTTTGTTTTCTTCCTCTTTAGTTTTATCTTCATATTTCTCCTCTGTTTGATTTGTTTTAATGTTCGTTTAGAGTATTTCCCTGTGTTATTGTTTACGTTTGTATTGCCTACCATTTCTGCTGCTTCCTTAATTATATTTGTCAGACTATTACTCTTTTCCTCTATGCCACTGTTGCTATTCCACAAGGCCTGACATCTGTTTTCTATCGCTATAAGTTGGTAATGTTCTCTATCTCTATCTTGTTAGGGCAACTCTTCTTCTTAAGAATCATTTTATTCCTTTCAGTTTTAAAGTTAAATTTAATTCTGCACGCTACCATTCTATGGTCGCTTCCTATGTCTACTTTGTTTATAACGGTAACGTCTTTAATGTTATCGATCTTGTCAGTTATTATGAAGTCTATTTCGTTTTTTTGTTGTGCCATTTGGGCTTTTCCAAGTCCACTTTCTAGCTTTCCGCTTTCGAAAGAATGTATTAGTTATCTTTAGACCGTATCTCTCTGAGAAATCTACTAGCATGTCACCTCTCTCATTTCTCTGGCATATTCCATATTTTCCTATACTAGATTCCTCAACTTTTCCTTTACCTACCTTAGCATTAAAGTCTCCCATGAGTAATGTGTAGTTAGTTTTCTCCTGATCCATTATCTTACTGATGTCGTCATAACCTTCAATCTCTTGTTCAGGGCTTGTCGAAGTTGGCGCATAAACCTGGATATACCGTTGCCTGCGATGTTATTAGTGACTAAGAATCCCACGCCACTGAATTGTTTATCCTCTCTTCCTTTATAATAGAATAGATGGTTACTTACCTTAAGCTTTAGAAGGTTTTCTCCTTTTCTGAAGGTTTCGCTTATACCTACGATGTGCCGGTTGGTCTAGTGTATGGTCTAGTGTATGGTCCTCAGCTATGCCATGGGCATTGTAGGTGTATATCTTCATGCTGTTTAATTTGTTTAATGTCCAAGACTTTGTCTTGCTTGGACTTTCCCAAATCAAATATGATAGCACAGCCATATAAATTGCTTTTATTTCGCATTATTTAAAAATAAACAGAGTGAAATAGATAGATAGATAGATAGATAGAAACAGAGGTAGATAGGTAGATATAAACAGAGAAAGATAGATAGATACATACATACATACATATAAACATAGATAGATAGATAGATATAAACAGATATAGATAGATCGACAGATAGATATAAACAGAGATAGATAGGTAGATAGAAACAGAGATAGATAGATAGATAGATAGATAGATAGATAGATACATACATACATACATACATACATACATAGATACATAGAAACAGAGAGATATAGGTAGATATAAACAGATATGGATACATCGACAGATATAAACAGAGATAGATAGATAGATAAATAGATATATAGGTATAAACAGAGATAGATAGATAGATATAAACAGAGATAGATATGTAGATATAAACATAGATAGATAGATAGATAGAGAGAGAGAGAGAGATAGATAGATAGATAGATAGATAGATAGATAGATAGATAGATAGATAGAAACAGAGATAGATAGAAACAGAGATAGGTAGATATAAACATAGAAAGAAATATAGATAGATGGATAGATAGATAGATATAAAGATAGATAGATAGATATAAACAGAGATAGATAGATAGATATAAACAGAGATAGATAGATAGATAGATAGATAGATAGATAGATAGATAGATAGATATACACAGAGATAGATATATAGATAGATAGATAGATAGATAGATAGATAGATAGATAGATAGATAGAAACAGATATAGATAGGTAGATATAAACAGAGATAAATAGATAAATAGATAGATAAATAGATAGATAGATAGATAGAAAGAAAGAAACAGGGATAGATAGATAGATAGATAGATAGATAGATAGATAGATAGATAGATAGATAGAAACAAAGATTGATAGATAGATATTCATATTTTAAAAGACGTAAGGATCTCTCCGATGCCGGGCTGATATGGGTTCCCAATTAATTAATTAATTAATCATTGTCTTTATAATTATCATACGTATACCTGTGTATATTTGTCAGTGAGTCACAATTATACATAGGTATACGTAAGTGTGTGTATCTCTTTATGTATATAAGATAATAGCTACACACACACGTATATATACAAATCATCAACACATTACACACCCCAACTCATTGCATGGAATGTTCACTGAGACCAATACACTGAGGTCACCAA
>VCCN01006871.1:0-13566 GCA_006491835.1 Architeuthis dux | reverse complement strand
TTCTTTTCATTGATGGCAGTTTTCTACAAAATTATTTTCCTTTATTTTAAGGCTGATATTTGGTCATCATTTTGTCCGTGAAATATGGCTTCAAATTTGAATCCAGATTTCCCCAAATGCACCGAGTGTGGGTCTACGTCCTTCACGAAGAGAGAATTATGGTCTGCTGCAGAAAAATTAGACATCAAACATGAATGGACTATGCGTGGATCTAACTTGGATATTCGTTCCATTCACGTCTGCAAAGAAGACGATCACATCTTTATTTGTATTTATGGAAACAGATCGATAATGGAATTCAATGAAAGGGGAAAATTTCTTGGTGAATGTTCTTTAAAGGATGCAATGGTGGAGAGATACTTCTACCCCTTGGATATATGTTCGATTTCCCCTGATATTTTTGTTGTTGCTGCTGCTGATGATCAGACGGGGGAAAAGAAACTTATATATTTGGAGAGAATAAAATGTTTCTCCGAGGATGGAAAAGATCCTGAAACTTTAAAAATAAAAAACATCATGGACACAGAGAGGAATTGTCGTTCTTTGTGTCAAATAAACAAGACTATTTTCATGTGTGATGGGTGTTCAGTTGATTCCTTCACAAAAGAAGGCAAACAAATAAAAACAATTGTAACAGATTTGGTCTGCCACCGAATTCGTTCCAATTCTTTGACTGGAAAACTTTGGGTGACAGGAGAAAATTCTTCTGAATTAATTTATTTTGATACAAAAGGAGAAAAAATTAAATCTGAGAAAATTTCTGAAACAATTTCAGATTTTTGTGTGGATGAAATTGGTATTTTATATTATTGTGATAACAAAGGAATTTTTTCTTTATCCCCTAAAAAACTGTTGTACGAATTTAAGAATGTATCCCAAAATAGTCCCAGAATTTTCGTATTAAAACATAAAATATTTGTCTTTCATAAAATTGATGGAAAATATTTATTTAAAATATTAAATATGTTTTATTGAGACGAAACGGATATTTTTTTATTAATTTAATTTTTTTTATAACACACACACACACAGAAACACAGAATGTTATTGAAAATTTTCTAGCAAAAAAAAAGGATTTGCAATATGAGATAATAATTAGTCTAACTTTTAACCATTGTCAACAAAATTGACTATGGATGCACAAAAGGGAAAGGAACTGATTACAACTGATCAAACATTAAAGCCAAGTATTTATTTATTTCAATATGTGCTATTTACAGGGACAGATTAACGTTTTCTGGGCCATAGGTTTAGTATGTATGACTGGGCCCTTTCCCCAGGTTCCCAACCAGGGGGTCCATAGGCCCCTGGTTCTCAAACTGCGGCTCATCGGCAGTGTTGACAACAGCAACAAATTATAATACATTAATTTAACGGTTAACAACTGGTATTTGTTTGCAGTTGATCCCTAAAAGGAGGACAAATGAATGTCTGGCACGGTGAGTTCGCGTCAGATGGAGGACAGAGGGCCCAAAAGCCAGACGTGTTGCCAACTCAAAAAATATTTTCTCGCTAGTTTGATTGCCAAAAAGTGCTAAATGTTTTTAATATAGACAAAAATGGCAAACCCTTGTATTCTTGTCACCTTATATTTCATCTTGAAACTTTGACGAAACCCAGTTCAACGGACGATATTTTGATCAGCCACACATCCACCACTCACCTCTTCCTATAAGAAGACGGATTATTCTTCATCTTAGTGTAGTCCAGATTTGTTGCCCAAACACATCTATCGCTGTTCCAAATTTCGATTATGTACGCATTCATACATACACTCTCTTCCTTAACATTTTCAACAAACTAAGTACTCTTTAACACTTACTAAGTAGTAAACCAAACTCTTTAAATGCATTCTTTCTTCTTATTCTCAGCAGCTGATAATTACCTTATTGTTATGCCTTCTGTAATAAATATATTTCTTATTGTTACAAAGTATTTGCAGTTATTATTTGCATGCATTTCATCCATACACACACACACATCCTCTTCCTTAACACCTTCAACAAACTAAGGACTCTTTAACACTTTAAATGCATTCTTTCTTCTTATAGTCAGGTTTTCCACATATTATTCATGACCATATTTTTGCATTTTTGATAGGAACCACTTCCTCCAAATACATTATAGCGGCCACCTTGGATTTTAAAGATGGCCGTCATCTGAAACCTAGATCACCAATATCTTGAGACTTGTAAACCACTTAGGATCATAATGTTTGTGTCTGATATATATTTTGAGAGAGAAGGAATATGAATACACTCTTACATGAAAAGTAATAGAAGTATATTTGTACAAAATTTAAAATAACTTATTTAAATATCTTATTTATTACTGTGGCTAAACATTTTCTAATGATTTCATATTAGATGGATTAGTCCCTCTGCATGATCTGTCAAGAAATCACTCCAGAGGCTTTGAAATACCAATTTAATGCAAAGGGAAGTGGGGATAAGTTAGAATCATATAGTGCTTTCCTGAAAAATGTTAGTGTTTTCTAAAACCTTTGCAAATTACCAATTGAACTTAACTTTGGAGAAGACATAACTGTAAATGAACTGGTTCAAATCAAGGTTCTGGATGCACATCCTGCTATGTCAAGTTCAGCAAAGAGAAGTTGGGGAGGACTATCAAAAAGCGATACAGAACTGAAACTGTGGAGAGTAGCACTTCTGGGAAGAAATTTTCACGGCACCAGTCAACGAACAGAATGGCCTGTTTGTTTTGTAATCAAAAGGATGGACCCCTCCATGAATTTAGAACATTTGGAACTGAGGAGAACATAAGACAGATGGTTACAGAGTTGCAGGAAACAGTTATTAGCTAGGATAGAAGGTTGTGATCTCATAGCGCTAGATGCAAAATATCACCTACAGTGCTTAACAGCAGACCGATCACTGATGTGGCAAAATGTGCAGGAATCAGCAAGTTCTTCTGAAGAGGATGAAGGCAAGAGCACTTGTAGAGCTATTTATTTATATAGAAAAGTGTGTAGAAGATGGGAAGTTGTTTTTTAAAAAGATTTTAAACAAGATATGCTGGCCATGGAATGTGATTATGTAGATGAGGCAACATTGCTGGCTAATGTTGTCAAGATAGTGCGCAAAGAGACTGCCGGTTATAAAGTTTTCCACTTTAATGGAATATTTCCTTGTGGTTGTCAGGAATATTTAGTGCCACCTACTCTCAAAACCCTTGTCTATGCTCTTGTCCTGACCTGAAAGACCAATACAGCAGCAACTCACAGGCATGCTTAACAGTCTGTCGGACCATTCTCTTCAATTTCAAGAAACATGCATCCTATTCTGGTAAGTCACAGCAATCATTGGATAGGGAACCACCACTGCCTCTGTACATTGGCTTGAAGATTCACACAGAGACCAGGTTTAGAAAGATTGTTACACAGCTGAAGAGTCAGCTTGCAACAGCAGGTCAAAGACGTAGTTCTTGCTCAGCTTCGACATAAACTGTTTACTGTTGGTGCAGTTGACAACTTGGATCATAATCCTACAACTGCAAAGGGTTCATTTCATGGCACAGGCATCAGTCTATTTCAGTTTCCTACTTACGATAATTTGGGAGAGAAGCAAAATGATATCAGACTTCCTGAAGCCAGAGAGCTACACCACTGTGCCAGCTATGGCTTTGAAGACAGCAAAAATGTCAGTCCAACCACTTTCAAAGGCATCAACACCATTTGAAGGACAACTGGTGAGTTCACAATTGAAAGAGAGGAGCTGGTTGGAGCATGCTAGTCAACTACTGCATCAAGATGAAGTTGAAAAAGGTGCCATCATTGCCTGGTCAGCATACCATGTCTCCATACAAGATACAGCAGCTCTTGCCCCTTTTCCATGAGAAGGCAGCAAAAAACAAAATTCTTAATCCTGGACAAATACCAGTTATAGCCTTTGAAGCACCACTCTATGCCAAGTTCACTCAGTGAAATTCACCTGACACACATGGGGAGGACAAATTTATAATAATGCTTGTCATCTCTATGTGAAGGTCTCCAATGTGGAAAACGTATGGTGACTATTTGGCAGGATCTGGTTGGACTAATGCACTGACACAATCAGGTATTGCATCATCAGCAGGGCTACTGAAGGAGTTTGAAGAGGACTACCTAACTAAAGAAAAGGTGTCTTATTGTTATCATCACGAAGAGGGATTATCTACGCAAAGAAATTGCAGGCTGCGAGTCTGGTTCAAGTCATTAATGAGATGGGAAACCCTTTCCTAGATGAGAGTGAGGAATTACTCACTCTAGACACACAGAATATATTGGATGTCTGTGTTGTGTACAGTGCGATCAGTGTGTAGTCCAGGAAAGGAAATAAATCTGACTTGTTAAGTATTCTGGCCAAGGACACTCTGGATGTACCTCCTGATTCAGTTGACGTGAAGCTTCTTGATGGAGCTACTGTAGTGCACCTGCTCCCTTCAAACAATGTTGCGTCATATAAAGAGTATGCTGATCATGTCTTTATTCCACATATCATGAAGCAATTGAAAACCTCTAAAAGAGAGTTGATATTGCATGGGACACATACATCCAAAGTAGTATCAAAGAATCCAATAGCGAAAAACTAGGAAAGGCTGTTCGGAGAAGAGTTGCAAGTAAGAACAAGCTACCAGGTAAGTGGGCCGACTTTCTACGTGACCCAACCAACAAAGGAGAACGTTTTGCATTCCTTTCAAACAAAGTTGCATCTGCTGACTGCCCAGAATACAACTATTCTTCAAGTATCCCTACACAGAGTTAAAGACTGATTCTCAACATTTCCAACTGCTGGAGCGCTTCACTGTTGTCTTGTACGATAAGGCAAGTGACTTAGAATGAAGCCAGGAAGGAACTATTTTGTATGAAGGGAAAAACAATAATGACAGTTCCTCTAGGATGCACTCCAAGCGAGCTGCGTATCAGGCTGATATATGGTGCACCAGTGAATGTAGTGAGGAACACAGGCCTACTCTAGAAGGGTGGTGCTGGACTAGAAGGGTTGAGGATGGCAACATATCATGGGTTCCTGTATGGTGTACGCTACCTTTAGTCTCAAAAGCCTGTAATGAATTGTCATATGTAGCTGTAAGAGTCTAAGTGGCTGTGGTGTAAAGTGTACATGCAAAAAGGCTAATTGGAAGTGTACCGAGTTATGCGGTTGCCAATGTGAGAAGTAAGGCAAACTTTTATATGCAATAGTGTGTAATAATAATCTGAGTGCAAGTAGTGCTTTTGTTACAGAAATGTATTATTAACATTATTCCCAGAATGTTGTATACTTTTTCATAATTTATGTTGCATATTGTCTTTCTGCCAATAAAAACATTCTATTCTTTTCTAAAGATTATATTTGTATTCCTTGACCATGACAATGTATGTTTAGACACAAATATTACCATCCTAAGTGGTTTACAAGCCGAGATATTGGCGTTATAGGTTTCAGATGACGGCCATCTTTAAAATCCAATATGGCCGCCATAATGTATCTGGAAGAAGTAGTTCCTATCAAAAATGGGAAACTATGGTGCTGAATAATGTGTGGAAAAATGTAGTGCTTTTGTCCGGTGTTTCCACATCCAGCCAAAATGTGCTGCTAAGCTACCTGACTATTATTCTCAACAGCTGATAATTACCTTATTGTTATGCCTTCTGTAATAAATATATTTCTTATTGTTACAATTGCAGTTATTATTTGCATGCATCTGTAACGGTCACAGACCAGTAAAATAACACTAGCACTGAAGCAGTAAATACAAATTATCTGCCCTTGATTTCTGCTACCGCCCTTTCTTCCTGAAGATTTAAAATTACCGTTATCTTGTCCATAACGTCGCACCCAATTCCAACAATAGGGAAGCAGCTAACAGCTCTTCCAGGAATTAATGACGTCAGGCTCACAGAGGTATTTAAAGAGTTTTGGCGGGCGAATTCTTCCACTCTGAGCATGTTCGCTACTGCCAACACGACTCTAGGTAAGGTGAAGTTTTCACCCTTCCATTCTTTCTATACTTTCTATGCTTTCTTTTCTTTAATGTCTACAGTCTAGATATTTCTCCTCATTTTAAGGACTTTCTAAAAAAACACACCTTTTTTCCTAGATACTTTTCTCTTTCGGAGAAGTCGCACTTTCTGGTATTTCTTTTATTGACCTATTCTACCGACAAAGGGCTGCCTTATCTTAGATGCTAAATATAGCGGTATTATCTTCAGTGCTACCTTTCACTCCTTACGACTAACATCGTTCTTCATTTCGAAGAACGGTCACGAATTTACCCTTTTTTTGAACCCTTATTTATTATATCTTAATTAATAAATACCTTACCTTGTCAGTTAGAAAAGTGACCTAGTTATTTCAAACTTTACTCCTGTTTATTTTATTTTTATAATTGTAAAATCCGTGTAAGGGATATAACTCGCGTCCTTACTAATCCTTACACTAAAAAAAAAGTATTTGCGGAAATTCTGATTTTTAAAAGAACACAAGCATTATTCCCGGCACGTACCTTACAAAGTATATGTTGCGGGAGTTTTTTGTTGGAAGATAATCCAAACCATATCCAACAATAGTAACTGATAAACTATCATTCTCCAGGTATATTGTCAGTGCTGCGGCTAAAGCGAACAGGGTACTAGGACTGATTAAGCATTCTTTAGCGACATGTGCACTAGTTTAGCAACATGTGGGTCTGTCGGCTAAGTTATGGTCAGCGACCCGTGGATTAGTCGCGTGGTGTATGAGTATGTACGAGTGAATGCTGGATGGATGCACTCGTTGCATTGTGGAAAGGGGATGCAGATGAGGGAGTGATGAGACTGGAGACGTTCTTTGTGGAACGAGGGTGAAGAGATGAGGAGACTTTAGTTAGCCCTAAAAAGGGCTGGTGTGCATATTATAGTTTGGTAGAGACTTTGTTGGTGACCCTGAAAAGGGCCGGTGTTTGCATGTTGTATAGTTTAACCGTTGTCGCATGAAAAGACTGGAGTCCTTAAAAGGAATATTGTTTTTTCTGGAACGCCGGTTGCTGCTTGGAGGGTGGTGTGAGGATCGCCTTTTTCCGTGAGTAGGAGTCACGTGATGCAAACGAAGGGAGATGATTGGCCGGTCAATCGAGAGCTTGGTGAGGAAGAAAGGGTTAACGCCGCCACGTTGGCTTTTGGCGCGGATATATGAACGTAAAAAACAAACAATGCAGATAGAGGTTATAAATGAAAGGTCGTTTAATCACGAAGAAAAGGTCATGACGTAAATGAAATGTGTATGTGTATACGGAGTAAAAATACGATCGTAGAGAGAGAGAGAGAGAGAGAGAGAGAGTTATGGGGAAAGAGCAGGTTTGTCCCGTAGTAGCAGGAGCAATCACGAAGCGATTCGAATTAGCAAGGACGGATTTCGTCGTTTGAGGCGAGGGACATGTCGTCTGCATCGCGCGGTTGACGAAATCAGGTTTGCATTCGGCGCCTGTGACTAACTACGGTAGTAGGCTAAGGATTTTTGTCCTTAGAAGGTAGCGAAGAAATCGGTTGAGGTTAGGCAAAGGTAGAGGTGCGGGGTCGCCGGGGTGATTGTTGGCTGAGACAACCAGTGACAAAGACAAAGTCGTATGGAACAGGCCATTGAGAGTGGGAGCGAAGATTTTACGTGCTAGCACGAACCGGAAGGATGAAGTTAGGGGGTTTTGCCTGGCTATTTATGCTGGCTTGACATCAGCAGAGGCTGAGCTGTGATGTCGGCCGAAAAGTAGGAAGCCTAATTTTCGTATCTCATGTAGATTGGCCATTGTCCAAATGGCCAATCTACATGAGATACGAAAATTAGGCTTCCTACTTTTCGGCCGACATTACAGCGCAGCCTCTACTGATGTCAAGCCAGCATAAATAGCCTAGTCGGTCGTAACAATACCATTTCATATATAGACAAGGACTCGTTCCTTATACTATGTACAACTTATGTCCGTCCGCGCCTCGAGTACTGTGCACGGCCGGGTTACCGTACTTGGAGAGAGATAAAAATCTTTTAGAAAAAGTCCAGAGACTAGCAACTAAGTTAGTGCCGGAATTAAAAAGTAAGAGTTATGAGGATAGGCTAAAAGTGTTAGGATTAATATCGTTAGAAAATAGGAGATATCGAGAAAACTTAATAGAAACGTTTAAGATTATGCGTGATTTAAAAGTAGTAAACCCTGATGTATTTTTTTACCAGAAGGGGGTACAAAGAAGCCATACATATACGGTAGAAGCAAATAGAAGTAGATTGAATGTCAGAAAATTCTATTTTAGTAATAGAGTGGTGGGTCTTTGGAATAGATTACCGGAATATGTAGTGCTATCAACATATGCAAATGATTTTAAGAAGAATTATGATGTTTATTACACCACCGCAAAGGCCCTGGATATTGTGTAAATATGATTGTTATGATGTGTGCTTGTATATACAAATTGAATACTTTTTTTTCATATTAAAATAAAATGTTCTAAAATGTTCAACCATCGCACATTTTCGGTAATTTCAACCATTGGCGATTTCTGCTACTGGAAGACCATACGCGTAAAATTCCCCTGCTTTTATGAAAAAACATTGTTTTTTTTTTCCATTCTTTCGACATAATAATATTTCTATATATTATATTTATCAAATTAAAACGGCGCTAGTGCAGTTACGCACCCCTATATAAACAAAACAAGGGAGATAACTCAAAATCAGCAATTTTTCTCACGTAATTATTTTTTTGTTCTTGTTAGTTTTAATGGCAAAATGTTTTTAACTGCCCTTTTTTGTTTTTGCGAAACCTTTTTTTCGCGCTCAAATTCCACACGTGCCAAATTATTTTAATTGAAATAAACAGCAATTTTCCTCGCTTTTATAAGAATTTTTTATGAGGTGCGTAATTGCATTAATAATTAATTACAGTATTATTTTTGTACGGCATAAAGATTATTTATATAAATTTATCAAATTAAAACTACGTATTAATTTATTTTTCATAAAAATAGTTAAAACTACGTATTTACTTTTATTTTTTATAAAAAAACAAAAGTTTAAACATAATTTCTATTTTTTTGCGAAATAGGCGACTTTGCCGATTCGGTATAACATATATTCATTTTCTTAAGAGAATAAAACTTATCTTTTCTACAAAGAAAAACTATTTTCTTAAAACAAAAAAATTTTCTCCAAAGAAACCAGTTTCAAAAGCCGGAGATATGGTCTTCCGTAGCAGAACGAGGCCAATACAATTTTGGATACTTATTATTAAAGAACGAATTTAAAAAGAAAATAATTTTCCATTCCAAATTTCGGAGAAGAACAATTATTTTTCATAGGATTCCTATACCACCTTTTATTAATTTGATAATTTATTTTATTTATATTTTCATGCTTTCTTTGATTTTTACACATTTTAGAGATATATCCCTCGATATATGGATTATGTTTACCTTTTTTAGAAAGATATCCACTGGAACTGCTCGAATGGAAGTCTTACTTTGTGATTAAAAAAAAAGCAGGAAAATTAAGTAAAATATTTTTGTTCTTGGCAAATTTTTAGTTTTATTCGATTAATTATTATTCAGGCTTTTGATCTGAGAAAAACAAATCTTTTTCCACTCAATATCGTTTTTAAAAAGATTTTGCATAATTTTTATCGATTATTTTTATACCGTGTAACGACTGAAACTTAAAAAAATATTATAACACGGATGAATAATTAAATATAGTGAAATGATGAAAAAATATTTTCCGGGTATATTTTTCATACATTTTCATATATTTTCTTCTGTTTACTTTTGTTTATGTAAATTGACCGCTATTTCAAATCATGGAAGCTTGCAAATTGATGAAGACGACACAACGCACGTTTTTATTTGCACAGCACGGCTGTGGTGCATTTTAATTGTGTAAATTCTACTGTATGTCCCCTCGGTCTTCTGTAGTCAGCAGAAAACACTCTGTGTGTCAACGCCCGATCATAAACATCGATAACTTCCTTGTACACATGCTGATTGATAGTGTTAAAATGTTGTTTTTTTGTATTTTTGGTATATAAGGGTATACAATAGCTTACTTACAGGCTATTCTATAGTTTACAGACTAGAGGCCTAAATATGATAATGTATACAAATAATAAATAAATAATTTTACCAGAAACAGGTCAACAATTTTTCAATGGTCAATCGTTTTTATATTCAATTGTTTAATTTATTTAATGATCCCTCTCTTCCAGGTAACAGATGCAGAGCTGACTTAGGTTTACCACACTTTGAAGTACAACCTGATCTACAACAGTAATGATTGTGCACGGAAGCTCACCCAGAAAATTTTGCCGGACTCAAAGGTTGCCAAAAAATCTCTTGTGGGAAAACAAAGGCATTGAATATGTGTAACGCACGTAATATTACAAGTCAAATTACAACCTTAAAACCTTTGTCTCTCAATGAATTTTAACATAACCAAGGAAATACTCTTGAATTGTCACATTATAATAAGAAGTCAAGTTTAACCCATAAGAATCCACTATGATACCGGTGTCACATACAATTTAATTGATTTACACAGTCTCTTATATAATATTATATTTTATCCTTGATTTTAACTCATGAAGTGTACTAAGTGACATCTAATGAACATCCTGGTAGAAATGGGTCTGAAGAAATGGGTTCTTATGGATTAATGCATAATTTCAGAATAAAATTAAGAAAGGACCTTCATTGCTTCCAGCATCTACCATTCCTACTGGAACTGGTGGTCTCAGTTTGCCTAGAACATATTCTGGCCTGTATGTGATGATGTCAGATTTCTCTGGCCATACCATTTGCCTTTTCTGGAAGGTCCCAGAAAAGAAACTTCAACATCGGAACCCACAACAGAAACCACTTCACCAGGAATTTTCTTTCTTATCATGAGAGACCAAAGCCCATTCACTGACATGAAGTTTATTTCCTGGGCTCTCAGCTACATACACGACAATTGCTGATGGTTCGTTATTCATATTTGTCTTGCTGCATCCTTTACATGTTATCATGGTTTGTTGGATTTCACAAACTCTGAAACATCACTTTCACTAATATGAAGGACTGTCACCCCCTTCATATCCTCTTGGGAAGCTTTGTAGAAATCTTCTGAACTTTGAACTTTGAGTTTGAAGATTTAGGGTCGAGAATTCTAATAAAAAATATTAAAAAATACAGATTATAGATCTTTCTTTATTGTTTCTCAAAGTATCACCCTTGATTTGTGCTCTTTAGAATTATCTAAATTTAGATATAAAATAACTAAATTGGCAAAACTGAAGAGAAGTAGCCGAAATACTTTGAAGCCATAGTTTTGTACGATATACGGGAAATTATTTTACATGACAATTATGGCAGGCTGTGCCATACACCATAAATGCTGCTCGAAAAAGCCTCAAGATGTTTGGTGTCACTGGACTTGGTAATACTTGCTTTAAAATGTTGTTTTACAGCTACCAACAAAACTGCAAGAACTGTATCTATATGAGAAAGTAAGAAAATGTGTCTTCTGCCCAGAAATAAGAATTCCAAATAACACTTTCACTGATTAAGTTTATTTTAAGAATCTATTAATTTGATTTTGTTCAATATTGAGTCATTTTGTCTGATTTACTTTCCTGAATTTGTTTTGTTTCCCTTAATAATTAAAACTTTATTTTTCAGCCAATCAATTGATGGAGAGCAGCTTCTTCACAGTCAGTACCCCCAGAATCTAGCAGTTGTAGGGCGTTTCGTTTGCAGATATTTTGACTGAGGATGTTTCGGCATCGTTTTATTTTTAAAATCGAAAATGACTGTATTTACTTCTGTTTTTCTTTCATGAAATCTCTTATTTCTTTTTACTTATGCACCATTTTTAACATCAAGCGTGTACGGCTGGGAAATCTTCATACTCATGAAGTTATTTACTTAGGAAAAAAGAATTTCTACTTTTTTAGCCATTTGTAAAAACTGAATCTTAATCCATTTGATTTGCCTTCTATTAAAACAAATAAATAAACAAAAGTTAGCTATAAAAAGTTTTTAAAATAGATTTATAAAACACTAAACAACAAACATACATTATATAATTATTGTACATTGATGGTGTGATTCTATTTTCTTTTAAATTAAATCTAGTTTGTCATTTTCTCCTTTAAAAACAAAACGAGGCCAAAACATCCGCGTCCGAAACGTTCTTGCCATTGGACTCTCTCTATCTCTCTCTCTCTCTCTCTCTCTCTCTCTCTCTCTCTCCCTCTCTCTCTCTCTCTCTTGATAATGTCCTTTGCTATGGACCTGTCCAACCACATCACCAATATAAGGATTTCAAAGATATTATTATTCCCTATAAATATTTCAAAACTGATTTTGTAACAAAGCCGTGAGCAAAAGAGAAGATGAAATGGTATAAATTGGTTTAATATCATAAGAGATCATAATAAAGAGATTTTAATAGCGTAAAGGGAAAAATGTTATTCCATTGATAATAAGTCTTTTTAGTAATAGAAATTATTATCACACTTTAAAAACTTACATACTGTAATAATGAACAGTGTGATTTTCTTGGTTCTCTGCCCATAACCATGACCTCTTCTACATAAAGTTAGGAATGTTTCTGATAAAAATATCTCCTACCCGCCATTTGAAACAATGGACTCTTCCACTGAGGAGATTTCAGTAGTTTTTCCTTCTTATTATTTATTTAACTAGGCTTCTCTGTGCCAAAAAGGATGTGAATTTGAGTCTCACCGAGAGCCCATTCTTTATATCTGATCTGCACTCTTTGCTCACTGCCATTGATCGACGGCCTGAGTTAAGTTGCGATAAAACAAAATTGGGATGAAGGAAAATAGTAATCCAACATTAATAGCGATAGTTCAGTAGACGTAGAATTTAAAATATATCTGTGAATTTTTTCCCGGGAATTAACTATTTTATTATTATTTTTGTGATAAAATATAATTTAGTCCAGATTAATTAACAATTTCATCTGTTTAGATATGAACTAGAAACTGAGGCTGACAACATGGCAGCTCTAAGTTCACTTTTACATGTCACCCTTTTCATGCATCTAGATTTATTTAGATTGTTTAAAATATCAAAATCATCAAGTGTGAAGCTTATTATATATAGAATAGATTAATTAAAATGGAATCTAAATTTGTCACTCATTATAATCAAGCACGGTTTCAGGTCAAAGGCCAATTATCTCACACTTCAGGATTAGATCAAATCTAGTTGAAGTTGTCCGGTTTTAGGAATAAAAATCCTCGCCACAAAATTAGGGGAAATAACTATGAATTATTTGTATTGAATTCTCAATAATTTCACAATATTTCTTATTTTTAATTTCCTACTTTGTTTTGTTATTATTTTATATTCTTGTGTTGTATTTCATTGTCAAATGAAAAGCTTCACGTCTTTATTTGCTTTATAAAACTCATAAAGATGTCAGTTTAGTTATAATGGCTTTTCTTGTTTATTTAGTTGTAAGATGGACATTTTAGATTTTTAAAAAATCCAATCTATATTCACTAAACATGTTTGAATATATATCTTTTATATATACAAGACAG
>VCCN01006870.1:13022001-13034787 GCA_006491835.1 Architeuthis dux | reverse complement strand
ATTTCGCAGTTATGGTTTTTCTCTAGCTTTATTACCTGTCCTGTATTCATCGACCTCTTCTAGAGTCTCTCCTATCATTATGGACTTTTTGGGGACTTTATCTTTGAACCTTTGTCTTTATTCCGTTCATCTTTAAGCCTACTTTTTTACTTTCCCTATTTAGATCAGTCAACATGTTTTGTAATTCTTCGGATGCTTCCGATGTCATGGAAATGTCATCGGCGAATCTTAAGTGGCTTAAATAGTCTCCATCTATGTTTACCCCCACCCCCAGTCAGTTTTCCGAAAGATGCTTTCAAGGCTCGCTGTAAATAGTTTAGGTGATATTGTATCTCCTTGTCTTACTCCTTTGGCCATCTTTATCTTGTATGTATCTTTATGTATTTTCGTATGTTTTGGATGATTTGTATGTAATTTGTAAACACCATGTTCTCGCATTGAGTTGAAGACTGCCGTGTGTTCTACCGAATCAAATCCTTTCTCATAATCTACGAAGTCCAAACAGAGTAGTTTATTGTATTCTAAGGACGTTTCGATTAGTTGATTTATTGCATGTAGGTAATCTATTGAGTAGCCTACCTGCTCGCGTGGTTGTTTTTCGTCTAGAGTGCCTGTTAATCTGTTTGTGATTATTTTGTGAAATCAAACTATTGGCTTTGTCCCTCACTTTATATTCCCTTAAAACATTGACGCAACTCAACCACATTTAGTATGCATACTTAGTGGACACAGGGGTAGAAAAGCAAGGGTTTTATATTGAACGGTAAATAAGGGTTCAGTTTCGCATTATAGTTAAATGTAAATATACCATTTACATTTAACTATAATGCGAAACTGAACCCTTATTTACCGTTCAATATACATACAGGTGCATCTTAAAAAAATTAGAATATCGTGGAAAAGTTCATTTTTATCCGTAATTTAATTAAAAAACTGAAACTTTCATATATTCTAGATTCATTACACATAAAGTGAAATATTTCAAGCCTTTTTTGTTTTAATTTTGATGATTACGGCTTACAGCTCATGAAAATAAAAAATCCACTATCTCAAAATATAAAAATATTTCATAAGATCAATCAAAAAAAGGACTTATAATACAGAAATATCGAACTTCTGAAAAGTATGTTCATCTATGCACTCAATACTTTTGAACAGATTACTGCATCAATGCGGCGTGGCATGGGGCCAATCAGCCTGGGGCCATGCTGAGGTGTTATGGAAGCCCAGGTTGCTTTGATAGCTGCCTTCAGTTCATCTGTATTGTCGGGGCTGGTGTCTCTCATCTTCATCTTGACAATACCCCATAGATTATCTATGGGGTTCAGGTCAGGCGAGTTGCCTGGCCAATCAAGCACAGTAATACCATGGTCAGCAATCCAGTTACTAGTAGTTTTGGCACTGTGGGCTGGTGTCAAGTCCTGCTGGAAAAGGAACTCAGCATCTTCATAAAGCTTGTCAGCTGACGGAAGCATGGATTGCTTGAAAATCTCTTGGTAGATGGCTGCGTTGACTTTGGACTTGATAAAACACAGTGGACCAACACCAGCAGATGACATGGCACCCCAAATCAGCACTGACTGTGGGAACTTCACACTGGACTTCAAGCAACTTGGATTATGTGCCACTCCAGACTCTGGGACCTTGATTTCCAAATGAAATGCAAAATTTACTTTTATCTGAAAAGAGGACCACTGAGCAGCGATCCACTTCTTTTTCTGACGTTGTCTCTGGTTCAGGAGTTGCTTGACACTAGGAATGCTACACTTGTAGCCCATCTCCTGGTCACGTCTGTGCGTTGTGGTTCTTGATGCACTAACTCCAGCCTCAGCCCACTCCTTGTGAAGCTCCTCCAAATTCTTGAATCGGCTTTGCTTGACAATCCTCTCAAGGCTGTAGTCATCCATCTTGCTTGTGCACCTTTTCCTACCACACTTTCCCCTTCCAGTCAACTTTCCATGAATATGCTTTGATACAGTACTGTGGACAGCCAGCCCTTTCAGCAATGGCCTTCTGTGGGTTACCCTCCTTGTGGAGGGTGTCAATGAGTGTCTTCCGGACAACTCTCAAGTCAGCAGTCTTTCACATGATTGTAGTTGTGTGTACTGAACCAGACTGAGAGATTCATGGTATGTATACTGCATAAATAGTGATTTACTCAAACTCGAAATGGAATATTCTAATATTTTGAGATACGTTTTTGTATATTTTATTGAGCTGAAGGCCGTAATTATCAAAATTAAAATTTAAAAAATGCTTGAAACATTTTAGTTTACATGTAATGATTCTAGAATATATACAATTTTCACTTTCTGAAATAACTGACAAAAATATTGAACTCTTTCACGATATTCTAATTTTTGGAGATGCACCTGTATATACATACTAAGTCTAAAGAAAATCAGATTTAATCACCTCGGCAAGCGATTAATCTTTTTCTTATAAGAGCCTCGATAAATTTGAAGAAAGATTACGCATATGTCTTACTGGGGATATTTACTGTATAACATTCGTGCAGAAATTAGAAATTAGAACAAACAAAACGTTCGTTCTGTTTTAATTTGTATTTCTGCATTTTGAGTGGAGTTTTACTGAAAGTTCATTTAAGAAATTGAGAGAAAATATTTGTTATTAAGTTTTACACATTTGTGTGCTGAATTTTGCCCAATTAATATCACTATTAATATCTACAAAGGAAGACCAAAATATGTTTCACTTAAAAGAAGATCCACTTGCTAACCAAGCGGTGGTAATAATATCAATATTTTTCTTTGAAAATATTCTTAATGCTCATGGAATGGAATGGATCAATTAAATATGTGGCTAAGTAATTAAGTCTAAGGGTTATTCAGAATGAAGTAATAGAAAACAAGTAAAATAGAGCCCTTATGCTGGCTAGGGCATCAGCCGTCTAATCCCGGGCTTCACATATCACAAGTTTCTCTGTCTCGGCTAGCTCTAGGAGGTTGGCGATATGTGAAAAAGACTTAGAAGTGACAAGTACACGAAGTGGCGTCACTCACTTCACCATATATTATACCCTTAGATGGGGTGAGAGGAATTGGATGCATGCCTTTCCCAAGGGCCAGAGCCAGTCCTAATCTCAGTTGGAATTTGAACTAGGCTCGCCCAGTCATTTTCGGCGCTGCTAACCGATCAGCCACTGGCATTTCCACAAAAGAAAAAAGAAGAGAGAGAGAGAGAGAGAGAGAGAGAGAGAGAGAGAGAGAGAGAGAGAGAGAGAGAGAGAGAAGGGGGGGAATAACGCAGGAAGAGGAAAATAAGATGAGAAAGATGAGGTAAAGAAGAAAAGGAGAGAGAAGTAAAGATGGTCGAAATGTTATTAAGAGCAAGCCGAAGAGTTTGCGATGGATGAAAATTAGTACTAGAATAAAAACAATGTATACGATGAATTGAAAAGAGAAAGTCAATCTACAATCCTGGCTTCTGCAGGGTGAAACTACACTCCAACTTCTATTCCGACTCAAGATGATTACTGCAACTTTTGTATTGTATATATAATAAAATATTCTTTTAGTATAAATATATCTATTTGTTAGAATGCGTATTTAGATATAAATGTTCGTTGATATGTAAGACTTTTCAGACTTTTGGCTCAGTCGGTAAGTGAGCCGCCTACCGATCACTTGGTCGTGATTTCAACTCCAGAGTCTGACTTGGTCTAGAGTTTGAGAAAAGTCAAAGATGAAGAAGAATAACATGAGGAGGATGAAGACATAAAAGAAAAGGAAGGCGAAGAAGCAGAAGAGGTGGGTAGAATAATAAATGGTTTTAAAAGTAAAAGTAAACAGTAGGGCTCTTACGCTGGCTACGTCTTTATCTGTCCTTGCCCGGGCTCCACATATGACAAGTGTATCTTATCTTGGCTTGCGATATGTGAACATTTATTTTACCCATATTTTACCCATGGGTAGGGGGAGAGATGGATTCATGCCTTTCCCAATTAGTGCGAAGTGAACACGAACTGTCTGAGCCAAAATTTGAACTCGGCCCGCCGATTCCATTCTCTGTGCGGTTAACCGTTCAGCCACCCTGCGCCTCTGTCGGAGGGAGGGAGAAAAAGTGCTAAACGGGAATGGTGGGAAGGGAGTGTGCCTCAAAGACGCCGGGAAGTAGCACATGACAAACAAAAGTTCCACCAGGGTAAAAAACAAACATTCAAGAAAGCGCTAAAACTTCTGAACTATTTAAAAGAAAGAAAAAACATATATATATAGAGATCGTTTTGGTAATTTCTATCATTAAGACACTAAAAAGAACAAGAGAATTCTACCATTAACAATAATAAAAGAGCCAGAGACGGAGGTAAGACAGGGGAAAAAATGTAGGCCGTCAAAAGTTACAATGTACACTACAATTGTTTCGTACTTAAAATTCTAAATGTCCTTCCTGATCGTCTAATTGTAAAACGATAATAAAGTTTTAAAAAATTCAACATTTGATATTGGAAACGGCAGCGACATAATGTTTAGTTGTTTATGTGTATTGTATTTATTTTTCTTTCTTACAAATTTTATTTAAAAAGTTACTACATATTTTTTATCATAGATTTCATTCTATTAACTTTCTTTCGTTTTACCTTCGCCAAAAAGTGTTAACATTAGAAACATAGGCGGCAGAATTAAGCACACTGGGTTCTGAATTATTGACTTATTTTACACAATGAATGTACAAAGAACACGTCTATCGGCAACATTATTTGTAGAAGTAAAACTAGAAAGAGACTAGAAAGTAAGACTAGAAAAACATAAGAGAGAAGAAGATGATAAGAAGACTGGCTGCTTCCGAGTCTGACTGGGGATTAAATTACTTAGCTTATAAGTTTTGAAAATATTCCAATTTAAACTTAAACTAAAAAACAGTTTTCGTTTAACTGAAAATGATCTTTAAATATGGCCAAGGGAGAGGACTTAATAAAATAGTATCTAGATATTTTTCTAGATAAATGGCATGGACATCTAGATAATTCAAGAATAAACTGAAACATTGTTGAACATAAAATGATAGCTGTACCCATCATTATTGGCGTGCTCGGAACAGTCCAAAACAGTTTTACAAAGACATTGAACGAATTAGAAAACCACTGATCAGTGTCCGAGCTCAGGTAAAAGTTAAGATTATTCAGGAACAGAAAAAGCTTTTTAAAATGTGCACAATGTAATAGAGAAAACTAAAATTAAGTCAAAAAGACCACGCACTAATATACGTGAAATAAAATAGAGCAATGATGAGTAAAGCAGTGCCCTTACGCTGGCTACAGCATCAGCCGTCTCGGTCCGGGCTTCACATATCACAAGTTTCGCTAGTTCTTCGATATGTGAAATAGACTTTGAGGCGATAATCACCCGAAGTGATTTTTTATTATGGATTTCATTCTATTAACTTTCTTTCGTTTTACCTTCGCCAAAAAATGTTAACCTTAAAATCATAGGCGGCAGAATTAAGCACACTGGGTCATAAATTATTGACTTATTTTACACTATTCACAGCTTGGAGGGAGAGGAGCCTGATTCATGCCTTCCCCAAGGGCATTAGTGTAAGTCTTAGTCGGTGTCGGAGTCGGAGTCGGAGTTTGAACTGGGGTCGCCCAGTCCATTTTCCAAGCTGCTAACCGATCGGCCACCGTCGCTTCCCGAGCCATGATGAATTGAATGAATTTAGAATCCGCTAACAAATATCTGCCATGAATTTTAAAAAGAGTGAACCTATTTTAATTATAGCGGTATACGCGTGGACGTGCGTGTAGATGAAGGATGTGCGGAGCGTGGTCGGGGGCGAGGTGGGAAGGTTCTGTGTGCGTGCTTGAATTGAACCGGGCTGGAGGGGAGATGCACGCACGCACCGGGTAGCTGCTAATGCCCATTCTGCCTCCACCCCACCCGAATCAGCTACAAATAAACAATAGAGACCACGCCCCAAAACAAACACGGAAGTAAACGATCACAAATTTAAAAGAAACAAAAAATTGAAAGACGAAAAACGAATACAGATTGAAGTAGAGGCAATAAAAAATGATTTCTAGCAGACAGAGTTCATCGTAACTGATTTGGAAACCACTGGTCATGAGTTCGATCCACTGAGTCTTCTCCAAAGGTATGTGACTATTCGCCAGTCATGCTTTAAACAAAGACAGTATTTACTCGACAAAGTAACACACACACATACGTGTGTTTATATGTATAGATTCATACGCAGTACTAACCGAAATTTCGGGCATTTGAAGAGCGCGTAAATTGAGAGTAATACGGATGTTTGGCGCTACTTTTTGTGAGCAGTACCCTTTGTGATCCAGTGTATACATACCCAAGGAGACTAATCGGAAGAAGACAGTGGAAATAGCTAGTTAGAATTAGTAATTGTTTTTCATAGTTAAATTCTCTGAAGTTTTTGGTAGCAAGCCAGAAGTGGATTATAATAAAATGTTCAAGCAGAATGGAGGAGAATAAAAATGAACGGATAGAATAACACCTGCCAATGACACGTCGGGTACAAAGTGGAAGATTTAAAAAATGGTTGGATGTTTGGCGCAACGCAATCTTCTTACACACTGGTTTCACCCATTTTCCTTGTGTCAGACTTACCTAAGCTTAATAAATATCTATAAACCCATTAACTGCGAATGACGGAAGTTTCCGTCATTGCGGTTCTATGGTTAACTCAATAAGTTTTCCGGTTTATTGTGATGATTGATGGCAGCTCGTTTTTATTAGTGAGCCAGAGCTTTTATCTTGCAATGGAAAGCTATTACCCCTCGCTACCTGCTTCAGTTAATGGGTTAATTTATTTGATTAGTCCAATGTACATCTTGTACCAACCAAGAAGTTCTGTGTAAATAAATGGTGGAAACACCTACGTATTTGAAACCGTCGACAAAAACTGTCACCAAAACTGTTAAAATAGGTTTCTTCAGTTCTTGAGTTGATCCGGCTGACTGGCTATGTATGTATGTGTGTATGTATGTATCACGCGTACAGGCCACACCAATGGAGCTATAGGGCTGACAATTTCAACATTTACACCTTATTATGTCTAGAAAAACTGTTATTTTGTTTTCTTTAACCCCTTCCCCCAAATAGTTTTTTGGGGAGGGGAGGGGTGTCAATTTACAATGTTGGTTTATGCTAAATGATCCCTTAGTATGTGTGCGCTTGTTTTTTGGGAAAATTCACTAATTTCTTAGTGATCACTGCCCCCAAAAAGGCGAGAGAAGTAACTTATTCATTGATCACTCCTTTTTCCAATTTTTTAAATCACCCTCCACACGGCATGCTGCTAAATGACATTGCTCACGTGACAGTTTCTATTGAGTGACTAACCAGACCTGTTTTAATTAGGTTTGCTTAATGTTATCAGCCTGGTATTGTTATGTAAAAGACCCTGACCAAAGGTGATCACAATAAGCGGATTCCCCCGTGTATAGGCCTCGTGGCTGAAATAGTTACGTACGGCAATACCTTGAATAGTGCTCTATTGATTGGTGCATGTTTTGATGTAGTACGGTTATGGTATTGCTGTACAAATTAATGTAAGTAAGTATAAGCTAAAAATATAGAAACATTACATTATAATGAGACCTTGAGCATTGCGGTTTTGAACAATACAGAACAAATTTACCACATTAATCAAGTATGTATTTTCAAGTTGCCAGATGTTGTTGTTCGAGGAAAGGTAAAAAGCCAAGATTTCAAATGTTCATTTTCAAGCCAGATAGCCCAACTGGCTTGAAAATGAACATTTGAAATCTTCCCACTTGGAGGAATGTGCGTAATACAATTTCCCCATTTCATGTTCACTGCATTCTGGCTTTGGGCCGTCCTAATATACTTGTATACCTTGTTTAGTGCGGTTAATACGTTCCAATACTTTCTGTAATGTTCAAATCTGCACTGTTCAGGATCCTATTATAATTCAATGTTTTTTTCGAGCTTTTATGATACTTAGTTACATTGATTTGTACAGCAATGCATTACCCGTACTAAATCAAAACCCGCAATAATCAAAACCAAACATTGCTGTATAGAGCCCAGTCTCTTAAGAAACAACTCCCAATGGAGTATGGAGGTCGGTGACGAAGTCCCGGTTTCTGATGCATGTGTTAGCTTAGTGATCCTTGCAAATCTCAAGTCTGACCGAGACTAGGACTTTATTCCTACAAGTTCTTATGACAACCCACTTGGCAGAATGCAAGTCCACTGAAGGGATACCCCCATCTTAATCACATCGCTGTAATTAATTAACTGCTCAGTGCACCGGGAAATGTGTCCTAATGAAGAGATTTCCACACTCTTCGCTCATAGCAGGAATTGAACCCAGAACCTTCTGTGTGTGAGATAGACGTGCTAACCATTACACTACCCAAGCGGACTATTGCTGCATATAGGTAGCTACGAAAATGGCCTATACGTTAAAAAGAAATCCTTTTGAAGAAGTGATAGCAATGAAACAAATTAGTTCAATGTGCTTCTTACCAAGCAAGAAGTCCTGTGTAAATAAATGATGGAAACGCCTACATGTTTTAATTAGTTTTTGGCTTGAGTTGCATTTCGTCCCCCCCCTTCGCCTTTTGAGTTGTAGGTGTATGCCAGGACCATTTCATTTGCCTAGGGGAAATAATTAGCCTGTAAGTTCATTGAGTGCCAATGCACTCGCCATTTGTTCGCCATCTATCCATCACCACTCCCTGCGTTCCCCTAACGCCCAGTTTGGATTATTGTCTCCCACGCAAGGGCCAAAGGTTGAGGGGGAAAAAAGAAGATATTTGGACCTTTTCCATAAGGATGTGTAATCAATAAATAATGATAAACAAAGAGAGTTTGAGTAATTGACTGATTGATAACAAAATGTAAGATGTATTCTGAACCTCAGTAGACATTGTACTGTTATATACACTTATCTATCTATCTCAGTCTATTCATATCTATCTATCTATCTCGGTCTGTTCATATGTATCTATCGCAGTCTATTCATCTATATCTCTCTATCTCTCTATCTCTCTATATCTCTCTCCCTCTCTCTCTCTATCTTATTCGTCTCTCACTCTCTCTATCGAAGTCTATTCATATTCATTCATTCTATATCTATATCTATATATATACGTCTAGACTAAGATGGAGTTGAACAGGGATTACTACGAAGAGACTGAGAGAGTCAGTAATCCCTGTTCAACTCCATCTTAGTCTAGACGTATCTCTCTCTCTCTCAATCTCCGATTATATCTATCTATATCTGTTAAGCTCTATACCTATTCCTAGATTCTGATGAAGATAGTAAAAGCGATAATTATCTTGAAGAGGTTGTCGAGATATCTCTCGAGGAATATTCTCCTGGGTTTTCTTACTCTGGCAGCGAAATCGTAGATGGTGTTGAAGGCTGTGAAAGCTATAATTATCCTGCAACGGCTTAGGGGATATGACGTCCAAACAAATATATCCCGGTCCCATATGGTTTACTAGGCCAAGATTGATAATTGTTTTGTAAAGACGGCACAAAATGGGAAAATTTGAGAATTCCAACAAGAATGGTAGAAGAGGAAAAGATAGCTAAAACAAATTGTAGTAAAGATCCATTCTAAGAGAAGCTATGAAACTTTTCGTCAGCGTACGACTTTAAGAGAATATAAGGAACATAGCTGACAGATTTCTCACAATAATATTTACCGTATTTCACCATGTATAATGTATTGTTTAATAAACCTGACCCGCAATATCACGAGCTACATACATAGCTAATTGTAAATGAATAGTGTACATTTATCGTAGAATAGAGATTAATATCCTCAATTTTGCGATTCAGTTACGAGATCTCTCCGCGAAGTACCCTGCCATTTATTATTAACGGAAAAATAACTACTTCAGGCAATGGTGTCTGAGTCTCGTTCAAAGTATTCCACTTGGGACTTTACACAGCGTCCCTTCTACTTTTCAAAACAGTTGGTGTTCTCCCTAATCTCGTACACGACCTGAAAAATCTATTTTGAAAAAAACCAGATATTGCAGGGAGCCATATCTGGTCCTTTGGGGCGGGGGGACAGGCCTGGTTGATGGTAATGTTTTGCCAAAACACCCTTCACGTGACGTGAGGAATGTCTTGTTCGGTCATTGTGAATGCGACTGTCACACCGTACATAACTCTAACTGCCACCTGATAACCCCACGGGAGAGTGTCTGCTCATGAATGCATAGTGAGGTCCCTTCTGATTATTTGCCAAGTTATATCAAGGCTGTGCAACCGGTTTTCGAAATATAGGTATACCTTGAATAGTGCGGTTAATTCTTTTTCTCAGCCTATACTTAGTTACGGCAGTACCTTAACCGTACTACATCAAAACCGACACTAATCAAAACCGCATTATTCAAGGTTCCTGTATTTAAAATGGCCGGACACATTTCGGACAAACCTCGCCTAGTGAGTTTCCTTCCTTGACTAATGAGCTTTTCGCTCACGTCTATAACCAATATCAACATTTAACATTAACTGATTCAAAGAAACAAACAGCTCTAATTAGTTCCTCTGCACCATAATTTTGTTTCAAAAACCGAATGCAAACATAACCCCCACCTTCTGACGAGTAACAAATTGTCCAAGCAGATCATCAGAAAATCTTCACAGTTTTTCCCAGCAATATGAATATTTTAAAACTTTACCTGTTAGGAAAAAGTAAGCCTCGCTCCCTATTTTTGGCGGTAATTATAAGATGATATCAGGACAACTTCCCCGGAACAACTGTCCCTATACGACAACTTCCACCTGGATAAGTGCCCCCCTCCTGCGATAAATGAGTCTTGACAATTGCCCCCTGGACAACTCCCCCATTGGTGTGATCATTCACATGTCCAACTACTTCATTTCGACAAACTTTAACTTTGGTTTTACAGTTGCTATACTATTGTCAGCGGGCAATTATCCGGGGGTAAGTGTCCTAGAACCTTATGTCAATCATCAGTATTTTTCACTTGAAGATGGGAGGAGGAAGTTCGAAGATAATTTTCTTCTGGTCCATTTTATATTAACCTGTCAGTGACAGGATTGAAGATTGTCCAATCATCGCCAGGATATATGGCTATGATTTCTACAATGTTGCAATGTAAGGGAAAAAACAGACTTGTTACAGATATACCCCGTTTTTCAAAAATTAGTTTTACGCCCCTGTTCTGCTGGTAAGAACACGCACATGTATGAAGAAGAAGAAGAAGACGAACAACAACAACAACAACAACCACCACCACCAACAACAACAACAATAATAATAATAATAATCCCCCCAAACCCAACCCTACCAGTGAGAAGGCCCCAAATAGTAGATAAAAGATAGATTTGTCTGTTATTAGCACTGACAGAATAATAGCCGAAGGGTGCCTGCCTTCGAAAAACAACGGATGGATTTGAAAAACTCTTTAAGTCCAGACTTAGAAAACTAAGGGAGAGATATGAACAAAAAAAGGAAGGTGGTCCGGCCCCCTAAACGTGTGGCGTAAAATACACACCATGATATAAATGTGCTATTACGCCCATGAACCAGCCCCCACGTATGGGCAAATACGAAATACATGAAGATGCCAATACAAATTACAAGATCTCCACACCGCATCGGTCGTCACGCGGGTCAACAAGGACCGGGATCCCTAGTGAGGAACAAAACTGGGATCGAACAGTTTGCAACTGGAACAGACTCTACGCATCAAGCACTAGAGGAACACCATGCCGATGATACTCAGAAAGAAACATCAGGAAGAATAACACTAACAAAGATGGACCTACCAATGAACCAAACGAGACGCCAACACATAAGGAGGAACAACAAGCAGAAACTACCATCACTGACACCCCAGTAATACTCAACATGGACCGCAAAACCAAAGAAGCAATCAAACTTGCAAACGAAGTCGTCGAAAACATCAAAGACAATACGGGAAAGCCAATGTGCCTGACCGAAATCAACCAACTCATATATGCTGCTGCGTCTGCCATAGCAGACACAGCAGGAGTAAAACTTAAACAAGAACAAAAACAAAAAAGAAAACCACCAGCATGGAAAGAAAAAATCAAGAACGAAATAAAAATCACTCCTGAGTTAGAAAAAGATTCCAATATTAAAAAGAGAAAAAGGAAACAGCTGGAACAACAGCTAAACATCGAAAAGAAGGAAGATGTGCCGGTAGCAAAAGAGACGCTAAAACAACAAATCCTAGTAAAGGCGCAGAGATTCAGTAGATTCACCAAAAGAAGCAATTTCTTTTGGCAAAACAAAATCTTCAAAGAAGATACCCAACGACTCTACCGAGAGCTGGACAACAAGAAAATAGAGGTCTGCAGTCTTCAACGCAATGTGTGAACAAGGCGTTAACGAAAATTAGATACACATTATCCAAATGGCACTGCAATAATTAAACTACTTAAAGATACAAACAAGATAACGATAGCAAAAGGAGTAAGACCTAAACTATTCACAGCGAGCCTTGAGAGCATCTTTCGGAAAACTGACTGGGAGGGAATGAGAATAAACATAGATGGAGAATACTTAAGCAACTTAAGATTTGCCGATGACATTTCTATGACGTCGGAAGCATCGAAACATGCTAACCGATCTAAATAGGGAAAGTAAAAAAGTAGGCTTAAAGATGAAAAGAACAAAGACAAAAAGGTCATGAAGATAGAAGGTGAGACTCTAGAAGAGGTCGATGAATGCATTTACCTAGGCCAGGTAATAAAGATAGAGAAAGACCGTGACTGCGAGATAAAACGACGCATAACGATAGGTTGGAAAGC
>VCCN01006870.1:12972996-12985317 GCA_006491835.1 Architeuthis dux | reverse complement strand
TATATATATATATATATACCCTCGTGTATATAAATATATTCATATAAACAGACAAACTATTAGTATATGGAGGAGGTTATGCCTCTATAACAATCTATACTTGACGCTAGGGTTTTATCCGTATTCTAACATTATCTACAGCCAAAAACTCTCAAATCATTTTAATAATTTGTATCTTCTCAATAAGCAGTAAATACATTGGAGAATAGAAAATTTGAACAATTCCTGGGAATTCTAGATGACTCAGGCACACTAAAAATTCAAACCTAACAATAAACGGACGTTTATGTCAATAAGCATATACTCGTTCATATTTTTCCTTTAAGTTTTTGAGTTTAACGTTAAGCGTTTTGTAACTAAGAAACCTTGACATAATACGAGCAACGCCCAACTTCTACGACTGGTTATTAATTACTTGTGGAAATTACATTCCAAATGTTATGTCAAACAACGACGAACTTTAAAAAAATATTAAATTGGTTAGTCTTAAACAGTTTAATTTTCAACTTGTTCTTCCAACCTTTTCTAAATATCTTATAAAAATATAGATTAATCTAACGGCCTTGGTTTTATAGACAATTTATGGCTGTTTCATTTCATTGAAAGCTATAACCTTTTGGGATTTTTTCACACCTAGTACTTTATGCACGTATCTATGTATTTATATATGTGTGTGTACATATATAACTAGATATCCAAATAGATAAAATAATAGATATATAGATAGATAGATACTTTGTTGTTGTTTTTATCTGTGCAGGTATAAAATGACAAACACACCCTTGCACACACACAAACCAATTCAGATTCAGAAGAGATTGTTGTGCGTTGTGCACGCCATGTTTGCTTCTAAGCACACATTCACATATATATGTATATATTACACACACACACACACACACGCGCGCGCGCGTTTATATGTATGTATCACGTTTACAGGCCGCACCAATGGAGCTAGAGGACTGAAAATTTAAACATTTAATCCTTATTATGTCTAGAAAAAACGTTTTATTTGTTTTTTGCAAATTCCACCCCAAAATAGGTTTTTAGTGGGAGTTCAATTTACGATGTAAGTTTATGCTAAATTGGTCACTCAGTCTGTGTCCGGTAGCGTTCACGCTCGCTTTTGAAAATTTGGACTTTTTTAATGATCACTGCGCAACAGATGGCGAGGAAAGTAACTTATTCATTGATTACCCGTTTTTCAAATTTTTAATTGATCCCCCCCAACACGGCATGCTGCCAAAATATATTGGTCGCATGACGGTTTCTATTGAGTGACTAACCAATCTTGTTTTACATTCTTTTGCTTTTTATGTATCCGTTCTTTTAAGGTGGACGCAGATAGAAATTAAAACTCATATTCTCACCCACTTCATCTTTTTTAGTGATATTAATGATGTGTCAGTGTCTTCGATGGGTCACTTTACTCCACCCTTCACCCTGAATGAACCCCACTCTTTACCATACATATTCCCTTCTCATGTCATCTCTAATTCCTTCTTTACTGCAAATTCTCTCTGCCTTGGCATCAACCCATGACTCGCCCAAGCAAATGCTACGCCCACGTTGCTTACATTTTCTGATGTACAAGATTTCATCCCATCAACTATAGATACTAGTAAAACAGGTCTAGTTAGTTACTCACTCACTTTTGGCAGCATGTCGTGTCGGGGTGATCAATTAAAAATATCCGAATTTTCAAACAATAAGGGTGAACTCTGTCAGACACAAAACTACGGGACACATTTAGCATACACTTTCGAACCCCCCACTAAAAACCTATAATAAGCAGTAAATATTTAAAATTTCAGCCCTCTAGCTCCATTGCGCGCGTCACATTCATAGATAGTCAGCCAGACTCATTTAAAAACTGAAGAAACTCATGTTTTAGTGACAGTTTTGGTTAATGGTTTCTAATAAACTTCCTTGATTCCTTACATCCGATGCCCAAACTTTCATCCCATCAACTATAGACACTAGTAAAATACTCGTTGTTTTAGTAACGGTATACCTAGTGGTTGAAATCTAAAGCACTCTAGTATCTAAAAAACACTCATGAGAAATTCCTGAAGCATCCTCGGCACGTAAACCAAATCTGACGCTCACAGACACTCAAAAGCAAGTTCAATTCCACCTCATTTTACTTTCTCGCTCTTCTCGTCGACCGAGTTAATCCATTCTCCTTTAGTGAATATCTTTATGTTTCACCCCCTTTTTGCGTACCTCTACTCTGCTTCTATTTCCATCTCCTCGCACTCTTTGCGGTTTTTGTGTTGCGATTTCATTCTCAGAACCTCTTCTCTATCCCAACCCCTTTCAACGTAAAAGAAAAGATGAATTTAAACGGAGGTTTGCGGACACGCGTTGCTTATTATAATATAGATTTACTAAGCTTAGCTTAGTAAATCTTCCAAGTGGAGAGTGCCTGCCTGCCTTGAAACCTCGATAAAGAGAAATAGACAATCAATTCATTTACGTATCAGCCTCCCCTATTAATATTTACTAAGCTTAGCGTATTGCGACATCAGTAAAATGGATTAAAATGGCGCCTAGTATTGCTCCGATCTTCTAATGAGAAGTTATCGCCCGACATGCTTTGAAAATCCTTCCTTTTATCTGAGTTCGAACACCGGCCTCTGACACCGAAAGGAAATGCGCAACTGCAGAAGAACATCTACTTACCTTGAAAACCAGTTTAATACATAACTAGAGAGATTGAAATTTACTAAGATTAGATTATGCAACCGAATGCTCACTGGGGCTGATATCGGATAATGCTGGAATTTGAAGTGGCTGTAGATGGGGCTGGGATTTGAAGTGGCTAAAGTGACGGAGAATATGAAATGTAATTTGAATTGAACCTAACAAGACAAAGGAGAGCAGAAGCTATATATGTTTTTTCTTGTTTCTTAATTTTAGTAGTGTGTTCTTCCACATAGGTCTTGTTTCAATGTCATCGTTACTGGGGGTACTGGTTCAGCTGCGAAAAAAAGGGAAGTGAATGAAAATGCACACACGTCAACAAAAGCTCGCTGGTGTAACGGTTATCGGTACGAAATACGGAATCGGCGGACCGAGTTCGAATGTCGTCTTAAGTTGTTTATGTTCACTCCACTCAATACATTTGGGGGGAAATGTGAATTCGCTTCTCCTTGCTATCAGTCCGATCGCCAGATATTTTGATAAAACTATCTCGCTAGTTGCATACCACGATGTTTGTCGAAGAAAAGAGTGGGCAAATGAGAACTTGGGCAAAACAAACTCATGCCCAATCAGTAGTAACAAAGCTGTCACCCCCTACTGTCAACCTCGTCAAGAAATCTTAGCTTAGTCCTTCACAAGGTCAAATATAGAAATAGGCTTAGGAAGCCTGTGTTACGCCAGTCTCTCAATCTTTTAACCTGCCTGAAAATCAGCATTTGAAATCTTGGCTTCGAACAACCCCTTAGATATGAAATGTGCAACTACTTCAGCCACTAAGCAGGCAAGAATATTGTTTTGTTAGACACCACCAGAAGCTAACGTCCATAATTTCAAGGTACGAAAGCCTAAAAAGAAACAAAAGGGAATAAGTTTCATTTTCTTTTCTCGCTAAAGAAAGATCCCAAATGCTTGGTCTTTTTCGTTAGTCCTAATCGTGAAAATGAAAACCCTAACCCTAACCCTAGCCACACACAGAATATACTTAACATAGTAAATCCCACTGGTCATCAATATTTTGGTCTAATGGGGTCTAACGAAAAATCCCTAAAATGCCATGCTTTATACCGCTAATTGTTCTTATTTCAAACTTTTGAAAACATTAGACTCTTATTTGGGCAAAGCTACAATAATCTGACAACTTGACTGATCTGGGACGCAATTAAAGGTATACAAGACTGATTGCCCTGAAGAAAGTTTGAAAAGTTTTCATTCTCTAACATCAACTTGCTGTTAATAACTAACTCTACGAATTGAGTTTCTAGTTGACGAGACAAAGAAAATGCAATTTAATCTTTATTTTTATTTTTATTCATTTTTATTTCAGAATAGACGTTAACTTTTGGTATGGGCAACGGTAAAACCCCGCAGGCAGATTATCCCTTAGCTTATATCTACTTCTCCGCGTAAAATATGATCTTGACCCTCTAAATTGATTCGTCACCTTTAAATAGAATCGCTACCAAAACTGCATTTTCAAGAGACACAATCATCAGAGACTTCATTTAAGACGATTGCTACTCTTTCCCGAGCCGATCTCCATCGTGATAATCAAGAAGGTTAATCATTGAAAATCCTACCCTCGGAAGGCGACTCGTATCTACGCCTACATTAATTCGAATAGCATTCTGGTGTGTTACTAAAACACACCCCTACAAGGCACATGACAAACCCGAAGCAACCCCGACCGAACCCCTTCACATATCAAGGCTGAACAACTAAAATGATTACAAAGCTAAACGCTGATTGGTCTAAAAATGGCATCAAGCCTGGGCGAAACGAACTGTACAACTTAAATGCGGGAAATGAACGTAACGGAAGAGATGAAAGGTGTGTTGATAGGTAAATAGAAACTTAACAACATCTAAGTACTCTGAGGAGATGAGAAAGAGACGGAAGAAAGCTATATATTGCGAAAGGTCTATCTCAGCCCGTGGAGCTTTGGGGTCACTAACAGACGCCTGTTTCCCCTTCGCCTAATAACAGTAAGCATAGAATGAAGGAAACGAAATGGAGCCCTATACACTTTCACTTTCCAGAAAATCTTTCGTCACCTTCTTTTCTTTTTTACTTTCTTTCTCTAATTTTTCATTTTCTCTGTCTTTTTTCCTTTAGTTTTTCTTTCTTTCTTTCTTTCATTTTTCATTTGTATTCTTTCATTATCATTTTTCAATTTCTTTCTTTCTTATTCTTCCTTCTTTAATTTCCATTTTCTTTCTTTCATTCTTTTTTCTTTCATTTTTCACTCTCATTTACCATTCTCATTTTCTTTCTTTCTTTCTTTCTTTATTATTCCTTCTCTCTCATTTCCATTTCCCCCTTTGTTTCTTTCATTTTCATTTCCATTCATTCAATCATTCTCCCTTTCTTTCTTTCATTCATTCTTTCTTAACTTAAATCAATACATATTGCGCTTACTAGAAGAATTGTAAGCGAACTTCCTCCAGCCACTAGGGTCCAAAATCGGCCATCTTGCTCGGGAAAACCTTCAATAGCACTGATCACCTTCTAATAAGACTTGTAAGCAGACTAATTGTTTCGTTTCTATGACTTTAGATCGTCTCGTTGCCGTTAGATGAGTGAACCGGGGTCATAATTTCCGGCGAAATTATGTCTAGACCAACATTATCAATCGACGTTAAAGAATTCCGGCCCAAACCGACTGTTCTTTACACCACACGCAACTTCACCTGGAAATTTCCCATACCCACACAGCTAAACCTAATACAGCCCCCCTTATAATACAGTTCGTTATAGCGCGGTTCGTTATGGCGCGTTTCCTGTTATAACGCGGATGGATGGTGGAACCCAAAATAGTAATCTAACTCCAGTTATTCCTTTGTTGGTCTGCATAATAATGTTTAATAAAGTTTCGTTTTTGGGTTTGCAGTCATTGTGCAAATCCAAGTAAAGATACCAAATTTAAAAGTTGATTTAGAACATAAGGAACCCCTCCTTTTTGAAAATCGACATACCGTATATGTTTGAATATAAGTCGACCGTGAGTATAAGGCGAGTTCGGAATTGAGCATAGAATTTAAGAAAGTCGACTGAGTCGAATATAAACCAAGTCTGTTATTTTGCCATAACGTTGTTATGGAAGATATCCCCTTCTTATGAATACACTGTTTATGACACTTGATCAGCTGTCACCGAAACATGAATTTCTTTCATTTTCAACAAATCGATTATTTTTTTCAGGTTGTAAAAATTTTAATCAATGATGACGAATCTACCTGAATGATTGAAAACGAATATTACACAATACACACCGTATACTCCCTACATAGCATTTCATATAAAACCATGGTAATGTATTGAGTTAAAACAAGCGGCATTATCGCTCACAAATATGCATTGTGCCTATCGACGCTGTATTCATATATTGGCAATCTGTTGATTTTGGGCCATTTTTTAGTAAAAAAAAACGTCTTATATTCAAGAATATACGGTAATTGAAAATTAAAATTTGTAAAAGAAAATACATATTTAAGTTAGTTCATTAAATTAATATTAATGACAGAATGCAGCACGATTTGTCTAAGATCAAATCAAATCGGGGTATTTGGTTCTGACCCCGGGTGCTGGCAAAAAGACAGATTCATAGAATTAAATAACTTAAAGCTGTCTGTATAGCAACAAACAAAAACCTAATCAAATCAACTCAATTGATTCCAACTGTTTTTCGGACAATCCAATCTCTTCTTCCTATCTTTGATGTTGGAATGTTAATGACTCTTCTGAAAGAGACAATTCAAATCAATTCTGCAAATCATTTTTCTCTCTCACTGATTTTATTAGAAACCGTCAAACAAAACTGGCAACATTCATATAGTCAACAGCAAGGTAGGGTTCTTTAGTTTTTGAGTGGGTCTGTCTGTCTGTCTGGCTGGCTGGCTGGCTGGCTGGCTGGCCATCCATCTATGTATGTGTCACACGTACAGGCCGCAAAATACGGAGCTAGAGGGCTGAAAATGTAAACATTTACTCCGTATTTTGTCGCGAATAACCTTCTTTAAAAATGGGTGGTTCAATTTAAAATGTACGTTTATGATAAATTGGTTCCTTATTTTGTGTAAGGCGTTGTTCACGCTTTATTTTTTAAAAAATTTGAACTTATTGAAGTAATTTATTCATTGATCACCCCCTTTTCAAATATTTGATTGAAAACCGCCAACACATTGGTATTGGTCAGATTTCTATTTAGTGACTAACCAGACCTATCTAGTTGAGCTACGCTCTGTAGAAAATGTTATTGTCGACGTTTACGAATTTTAATTTAGTTTGGTTCAAAGCCATATTAGGGATCGAACCCACACGCGATGATCCTGTGAGACTAAACTTGCTAAACATCGCGAGTCATTTTTTAGAAGCCTAAAATGAAGACTGCTGCCGGGTCAAACTTTAATAAATAAAAAGAAATTATAAAAATATGTCTTTATTTATTAGAAGGAAATAATCTCGTGCGTATCTGTATGATAACTGTTCGCTAATTGCTAAGACTTGTCAGTTTATCTCAGTCAGTAACATAGCATTCTGACAATCAGTTGGTTGTGAGTTCAAATCGCGGTAGGGTATATGAATTTTAGATATCGGTTGTACTGGAGTTTGAAAAGGAGTTGCATTTTCTTTTACTCGCCAACTAGAAACTCGATTCGTGTTGTTAATATGGGATCAAATTTTAATAGCAATTTGATCTCGGAGAATCAAACATTTCAACTTTTTACCCGAGCCGCCTGTTTTGTCTATATTTTTAGTTGGGATCCAGACCAGTCAAGTTGTTAGACTTCTGTAGTTTTGCCCGAAAACAAATGTTTGAAAAAAAAATAGCAGTATATGGGGGCATAGCATTTTGGAGCTTTTTCGTTAGTCCCCAACAGACCAACATTTCATAACTAGTGGTTATTGATATATTCCATTAGTCCCCACCCCCACAGGTTTAGGGGTTACATTTAGGCTTAGGTTTACGTGTTACTGTCAGGTTTCTTGGTGTTGACTAATGAGAAAGACCCAGCATTTTGTGTCTATTTCTGTGAAAAACAGAAAATGTATCTTAATCTTTTTTCTTTTCAGGCTTCCGTACTTTAAAATGATGGGCTCTAGCTTTTAGTGGGGACTTGTGTCTTTATCTTCTCTTTTCCGTCTATCTCGCATGTCAATCCCCCCTCTCTCTCACTCTCTCCCCTTCTCTCTCTCTGCCTCTCTTTTCACCCCCCCTTCTCGACCTGCGCTAAATTCCAAGTTTCACCCTTTCTTTACCTTCTTCTTTCCACTCTCTCCCACTCACCCTTGTCTTCTATTTCTCTCACTTTCCACTCCCTTCTTCAACGCCTTCTCCTCTACCCGCTCTCTCTGCCCTTCTCTCGACCAGCTCTAAATTCGCCCTTCCTCCCCTTCCCGCTCACTCATTTCTTCTTCTATTTCTTTCTCACTTTCCACCTCCCCTTTTTCCTTGCAATCCCTTCCCTTCTACCTTTAATAAACGTCTTCATTTTTCATCTCATTTATTCCCCAATCTCATTGCTCTATTTTTAAATCTTGGCTTGTCCATCTTCCAACGCCATTAAATGAATAAAACGATCGACACGTCCTTTTCTTATTACAGTATTTTATTTGATAGGGGGCAAGGATCGTGGCAGATTTAGTAAAAACTCAACTGTCACTAACTGGACGTTACGATTTCGGATGCTACAGTGAGCATTTCATCTCTTTTTTAAACATAATCAGTTTTAACTGTAGTCGTAAAATCCGTGACAACTAATTGATCGAAATAATTCATTTTTATAGTTCTTAACATTTAACTTTAAAAAAAATCTCCTGCTTTTGTCACGCTGCGTTTCTCACGATTAATTTCGACGCACAAAAGACTTGGCATTCAATAGTTAATCCCTAAACGAGAATTATTCAAGAATTAAATGAGCTATATTTAAGAAATAGAAAAAGGACTGGGATATAAATCATTATGGCCATTTAAAAAAAATGTATTTTAAATCATTATTAATCATTTAAAACATTTCAATTTTCAGATTCTGCATTACAGTCTTTCTGTGTAATGAAGAACCGTTAATTAAACATATTTAAAAAAAACATTCCTTGGCTGTGGCCTTTAACAGAACGTGAATTGACAAATATTCAGCATCCACAGACAGACACATAGATATATAGTGAGTCCTATGTGGAAAGAATGATGCACATGTTCCAAAATATGTTTTCTTCATATCTCTTAATCGCTAGAATAAACACACATAAATCTCAGGGACCCTTTTTGCAGAGAAATCGCTAATAACAACTTCTCGCTTGCAATCGATTTAAAAAGCAGCTTAAAGTCGAAATGAGTTTTGGACCTCGACGTGTATTCAGATTTAAGCCATAGACAACGAATTGCCACAGGGAACAAATAAAATGTCGACAAAGTAAAAATATAAAACAAAAACTTATAGTTAATCGCAAATACTGTTGCGTGATTAAAAGATTTTAAGTCTCAGATTTTCGGAGGTTCATATTTCGCCCCGAGCCGAAGCATCTTTACGCAAAGACAGACATGACGTAAGTTTGATAACACTCATAACAAGAGCCTTAACAGAACATAGAGCAAAGAATATAAACACTGATTCAAGGGTTAAAACTCCCTAACCTGACCAATGTTATCGAATCCAAAACTCCCAGGCTCTAAATTTCTAACCAGATGCGCCGTTATGAAGTTGACATTTTACGCACAATACAAACGCAAACAATGACAGGTCTGGTTAGTCACTCAATAGAAACCATCACGTGACCAACATGTTTTGGCAGCATGTCTGATCGACGTTGCTTACCAACAATCGTGAATGACGATCAGGTACTTGATACATTGTATCTTTACTTAATTTCACCTTTCGATTAGTTTAATATTCAGGAAATATTGAACATAAACAAGAAAATGCAGAGCAACGTAATGTTTTTTACATTTTCTAAGTATAATGCAATTGCAAAATTACTTAATTAATTACGTCATTTTTTGGTGGCAAGGGTACTATGATAAAATATATGTCATTTCATAATATAGTTTTAAATATACAATCTAAATAATAAAAATCTTTTTACAGTTTTGGGTAGCAACGAGTATCAATGGATAGATAGATAGATAGATAGATAGATAGATAGATAGATAGATAAATTAGAAAGAAACAAAACGTCGGCTGAAATTGATTTATCTACGTCGTAAACCCTACAAAAGTACACTTTATTTCATTTGAAACTACAAAGGCTTCATTGTTTACTGCATTAAAATTTATCCCTTTGATATACTGACCATTATTGAGAAAATAGGCCTTGACGTAAATCTTTTAAAAGTATTTTAAATACATCTCCATCAAGTCAAGGGAGAAAGACGAAAACACACAGAGAGCTTAGAACTTAGTATCAGAACAAACGCAGATGGCAAACTATGATATCCACTAAAGATACTTAAGATTATATTTGTCATGGTACTTTTGAATTTCAAACTGTGAAATCTTGCGAATTTAGCCCCGCCCGTCCGGAAAAGAATAAATCTAGAATAGCCAAGAAAGCGATATGGATTACAATTTATGTTTATACAGGATGTTTAATGCATTTTATAAGTATTAATAAAATCAAATTTAATATTTTTTGTTAAAAATATATTTTTGTTTGTGTCCAAGACCGATTTTCTGACAAGCATACGCAAGCACACATGTACACACACAAACACGCAAAACCAAACACACACGCACCCCCACTCCCTCTCCCTCGCTCTCTTCACCTCCCGCTCTCTTTTTTTCCTATTCTGACAGTGGGATCTCTCCCTTCCCTACCTTTGACCTGGTCATTCCTTAGTTTTCCCAGAAGGATTTCCATCCTTCTCCCTCCTCTTTTTTTGACTTTGATAATTCCATTGTTTTGGTAAAAAGAAATTTGGGTAGTAGTAATAATAGTGATTACTCTGATGTCTGTTCTTACTTTTCCATTTTAGGTTTGTTTATTTCAAATAGATTCTAGCGGTATTTTAATGGAAGGGTTAATACTACTCAATTGTGCCAGTTCAATCAGATGCTTCGACAAGTACCATAGATGACGGCTTAGCGCTGATTTCGCCGCTTCACTAACTATTGGGATGTCTCTACAGAATGACCGACATTTCAAGGTCATTGCGAAGAGCATGTGTCTCCATTTGTGCTTCATGTCAGCATTTGACGCGAATTAAACTGACAAATAAAACGAGCTAAGTCACATTTCGTTCTTCACGTGGTGTGAGCTGGAATTGGTTCCGAAAAAGGTAGATTTTTAGTGTATAATTCTCCTTTCTCATCCACTTAGCGAGGTGGGTTGAACCCGGGGCTCGAAGAGAGGTGTTTCTCCTCAGGGCGAGTAAGGAAAGTTCAAGGAATTCCTTGTAGTCGTCACGAGGATGAGTTGCGTGCAATGCAGTATGCAGGTAGTTGAGCATTTCTTTTCTTATCTCTTGTACAAGCTGGCGGTGGTGAGACAAATTCTTTGTTTGAGAAAGATTACCATTACCTTTTAAATCTCTTCGATTTCGAACATAAGATGTCGGCAAGCTATCTAATTGAGCCTCATGCCTTTTCAATCCTGACACAGGCTCCATGATGCACTGGATGCAGTTGTATCAAAGACCTGGCCCATCACAAGCTGTTCTATGTACTATTGTCTTATAGTTTGAAGGCATGTCTGGGCATGTGCTTCCCCAGTTCCCTATTCAGTCTTTGAGACACCGAGCCGCTTCTCCTGGCAATTAAATGTGATGAGAATTGCTATTCGATCCACGTTCGTCTTCTTCCCTCAATATCAGGAAGAAGCTTCCCATCCCAACGCAGGATGACAGAGTCTTCTAGAGAGAATGATGCAAGAGCTTCTCGGGTGTCGTTTCCCCCGTGCTTTCTCTTTGATGACGAATAGAGAATCAAAGAGAGATCATGGCCCAAGGTTTTTACTACAGACCCAGTTATGAAAGGAGCACTCCGATCTGATTTGGGGCTTGAAAATGTTCTTAACCTCAATCGTCTTGAGATTCTTTACAAGAGGAGCTCCTGACGGAGAAGCATTTTTAACCGATGGTTTATTGTCCTTTTCATCTTCATCTAAAGAAGATCAAGATGAGGACGAGAGTACAAGTGCTGATGCTCCAGCTTTTTCCAACTCCTGTTTATCTTGATACCTTTTCTTAAACATTGCTTCCTTCTCTACTTTGCTACGCTTTCTCTCGTCTTGAGTAGTAGTTACTTTACCAATGTCATGTTGCAAAGACTTACATCCGCAATTTGCATGCGCAAGAATTCTCGATCTTCTTCATTAATAATTATAATCATGGCATCACTAGTTGCGATGTTAAAGAGTTCCTTGATATTTTATCACTGATTTGTAGCAGTCAAACAGTTTAAAAAGTTTCCTGCTGCAAGAATCGACCCATTGCTTGACAATCAAAATGAGTAATTAAATAAATTATGAAAGAATAAGTTTGTATATCATCTAAATTTAATGCAAATAATGTTATGATAATTTTCAATTTGTATGTCTCGTTTTTGCATCGTATATCTTTTAATACTTTTTAACAATATATAATTGAGCACTCTTGTAAATAGAAAGACATATGAGTTTATA
>VCCN01006870.1:12904552-12914867 GCA_006491835.1 Architeuthis dux | reverse complement strand
CCACTCCTACTTCTATTCCGACTTAAGATGATTACTGCAACAGTTATTATATATTATAAATAAATTCGTAGATATGTAAAACTTGTCAGTTCGACTCAGTCGGTAAGACAGCCGCTTACTGATCAGATTTCAAATCACGCTAGGGAAATGTTAATTATATATATATATCGGTTTGGTGACCCGACAGACAAACAATGAAGAGTTTACTCCATTAAATTAGGTGAGGATTGTTCTTGTTCTTGTAACGGTAGAAACAATCACTTCAGCCTCCAACTTGAACAGGATGATTTTTTGAAGCTTGCTGCTATATTCTGCAGGTATAGTGGGCTTGTATTATTGCTAATTATGATAATTATGATCTTAACTAAAACAATCAACCTTTGCAACATTTGAACAGGTTTTTATTTCCTTAACAAAATGCTAGATTACTTCCCGAGCAACCGAGTAGATTAGAAATAAATAAATAAACAAACAAACAAATAAGTAAAAAGGAAAGGAAGAAAGACGAAAAGAAAGAGAAAACACGAAAAAGGAAGATAGAATAAAGAAAAGCAATGAAAAAGATAGAAAGAAACAAGGAGAAAACGAAAGACAGAAGGAAAGAAAGACAGAAAGAAGGACGAACAAAATTAGAAAGAAAGAAGGAGGAAAAGAAAGATGGAAAACAAAGGATGAATAAAAGAAAGATAGAATATAAGAAGGAACGAAAAAGAGAAAAGAAGATTAGAAGGAAAGACAGTAACAAATGAAAGAAAACGAAAGACAGGTCTGGTTAGTCACTCAATGGAAACCGTCACATGACCAATGTCTTTTGGCAGCATGGGGGTGATCAATTAAAACATTGAAAAAAAGGGGTGATCAATGAATAAGTTACTTCTCTCCCCTTTTGATGTCCAGTGATCACTAAAAACGTCGGAATTTTCAAAAAACAACCGTGAATGCTGCCTAACACTAACTTACATTGCAAATTGAAAGCCCCACTAAAAACCTATTTTAGGGGCAGAATTTTCAAAAAACAAAACAAAACGGTTTCTTTAGACATAATAAATAAATAATAGTAAATGTTGAAATGTTCTGTCCTCTAGCTCGATTGATGCGGCCTGTACGCGTGTCACATACATATGTACATAGATAGATATCCAGCCAGATTGAAAACTGAAGAAACCTATGTTGACAATTTTGGTGACAGTTTTGTTTGACGGTTTCTAGAAAACATTTTTTTTATTTCAGACGGCTGTTCAGAATTTCATTGAGTTGTTGTCAATTGAATTGAACAAGAGGCGTAAGTAGGAAGCGGGCCAGGCAGGCTCCAGAAATACTCTGAAAAATAGAAAGGAACGTGGATAGAATCAGAAAGGAAGTAGCAAAATAGACAAGAGCCTCATTATCAAGGATGGAAATGAGGTGTGTGTGTGGGGTGGGGTATACAATTCTATTCTATCCGCATTCTATAAATATGTAATCTTCCTATTTTATGCCTTTTTTCTCCTTCTTATTCCATCACCCCCCACTGTTCTCTAGCTTTCTCCCTGTTCTTTTCCGTTTCCTGTTTTAGTTAAAACAAATCAACATCTTTTTTCAACCTGGTCCTCGACCATCTCCTTTTCTTCTTCCATGTCTTCTTTTTCTTCCTCCTCCTCCGTCCCTTCTTCTTCTTCTTCTTCTTCTTCTTCTTCTTCTTCTTCTTCTTCTTCTTCTTCTTCTTCTTCTTCTTCTTCTTCTTCTTCTTCTTCTTGTTTGTTGCCGCTGCGATCATATTATGACTCAATATATTAGAAACTATCAACGATGTTTTTGTTTATTTTTGATCCCCCTAAATAGCTTTTTAGTGTGGGGGATTCAATTTGCAATGTAAGTCTATATTAAATTGGTCCCTTAGTTTGTGTCCGGCAGCATTCACAATTGTTTTTGAAAATCCAGACATTTTCATGATCACTGTTCAACAAAAGGCAATAGAAGTAATTTATTCTTTGATCTCCCCGTTTTCAAATTCTTTAATTGATCACCCACAACACGACATGCTGCCAAAAGACGTTGTTTACGTGACGATTTCGATTGAGTGACTAACCAGACCTGTTTTTAAATCTAACGAATCAAGGAAAATATTGTAAACTACTTAGGAATAGAAATCAGACAAAAAGTGCAAAACAGTTCATAAGAAAACTTTTAAAAAATCGCTTGACTTGATAGAAAGACATTTCAAAACAGAGAGCCAAATTACATGGTTGAGATAGCAAACTTAATTTGACTACAGAAGTATAATTTTCACTATTGAAACGTTCATGAATTCCCTGTGGAACCAAGTAAATATGTCCACGTTTTAATTTGTATTTATTGATATATTTTATGATATTTACTAAGCATGGCTTAGCAAGGCACAGGGTTGTCTAAGTGCAAACCTCGTATGGGGAATGTTTGCTTGATTCTCATTCTAAACCATGGATGTTACATGGACACGAAAACTGACTATTTGCACAGGAAACAAACTCGATAAACCATTTCAAACACACATACACCCCCACACACACGCACATACATGAGCGAGAGAGAAGATTGTGTTGCTTCAGTGAAGATTTATTTTATGCATTGAAATTGAAAAGATCTGAAAACCTGACTAGAACACGGCTCATTGGCGTCGGGTAGGAAATATGCAGCTAATTCAGTATCTAAATTGATTTATTCATTTAGCTATCTATCATTAGATTTCTATTAAAAAGTGTTAGTGGTGCACCCATTTACAGGTAACAATGTATATATGGTAGTAGTAATTGACAGTGTGAAAATGAAAGATTGAGTAAACGTGTGTTACATCTCAAAACTTCTATTATTATCAAGATAAAACTTTATACATTTCGACCTCTTACAGGTTTCATCAGAAGTTGTGCAGTACAGAACAGTGTGGAGTGCAACCGTTAAACGTTGAGAATAAAATTAAAATAAATGAATACCGGCAATTGTTGGCTGCGTCCTAGAGACAGGAAAGAAGGACAGTTTGAAGAACCCGGATATAGGTTAAGGGGTCAGACCGGAGGTATGATCGTGTTCTGTCTCGGTTCTTAGGTAGATGTGGTGGTGTGTGTGTATTTAGATAAATTAGATTAATATGTGTGTTTCTAGTTTGTGTGTATGTGTGGGGGGTGTTCGTGTGTATGTGTGGGGGTGTATGTGTGTTCATGAGTGTGGTTGCCACTCCCACTAACGGTTGCACTTCACACATTTCGGTACTGCACAACTTCTGATGAAGCTTGTAAGTGGGCGAAATGCATAAAGTTTTAGCTTAATAATAATACATATTTTGAGATGTAACACACGTTTTCTCAATCTTTCATTTCCACATTGTCAATTACTACTATCATTCTGTCGGATTGTCAGATATATATAAATATACGATGGGCTACCCAAAAGTTCAGGGAATTTTACCATGGAAATAATTACTTACTCTAACACCTGGTTTCCAAATAATCCCAATCCTACTGTTTTCACACTGGTTCAGAAAGAGTACTGCTAACACAAGGGTAGCGACAAAATCCTACATTCGGTTCACGGTTCGGTATATATATATATATATAGATAGATAGATAGATAAATAGATAAATTCCAATGTACAAGAGATATTTCATTGCATTCATAATTACCGTTCTTTACTTCCTCTTTTGACCTGGTTGAGGCATACTACTGTGCTGTATCCATAGATAAGGTTCCTTATATTAATTTATTAAATTATTTAATTTTTTAAATTTAGTTTTGGTGGGATATAAATTACTGCTTTTCTTGTCATTCTTACCGGATTAGGTGTTAGATGTTTATTTATATTTGTATATTTACAACTATTTAAGGTGTATATATGATATGCTAATTTTTACTTTATGTCACCGCCCTTAGTTTAAAACCGGCATTTTGAAAGAATCTCCGTCCTTTGGCTGAGAAAGCTAGCCGTATTTCTAAAATTCAGGATTCTAAATGTTTCTTCCAGACATAGCCAGCATTTCCCATTTAGATTGTCTGGTGGACCAGATGCACCATTTGATTTGTGGGGTTAATCCATTTTCTTTTATTTCCCGAACATATTTGGACAGTGTTGTAAGAATGACAAGAAAAGCAATAATTTATATCGCACCAAAACTAAATCATTTAAAAAAAATTAAATTAATATCAGGAATATACGAATATACGAAGAAATCACTAGGCCTCTTCTAAAACAAACAAAAAGAAAAACAATTATAGTCAAACAAATGTAGGATGAGAAACGCTTATATTCGCGGTATTGTTGACAAGAATTTGGCGGGTGGGAATTTGGAGGTTTGTTAAGGTGGGTTCTTATAGCGCTCTGATCCAAGAGGTGGCAGGTAAGGCGTCTAGATAGAGTGGTTTAAGTTTGTCCGATATAAGAATTCGATTGTTGATGGGAGACACAGTCTTCTAAAGGGCAAGTGAATAACACGAAAGAAACTTTTAAAACACATACCCCTCTAAATTCCCATACGCCAAATTCGTGTCAACGCATAATGAAACAGATTAATTGCAAAAAAGCTTGCCATACTGGAAGCGCTCATAATAAAAATTAAAAACCTAACCCTCAACAAAATCTCTTTCGGCCATGGACGGGGAGTTTTAATGTATTTAATAACTAAACAACTGACCCCCCCAACAAAGAATGCATTCGCCTACCACTTGTCATGTGACATCACCTCAACCAACAAATGGCCCAATGTGGACACTAATAGAACAGTGCCAAACAATAACATTACAGTTTTCACGATCTCGAAAATGGCTGAACGTACAGTCTAAAGCGCTCGGTGAAAACGTTTTCCTTGTACGTCGTATTTAACCACACACACACACACACACACACACACATATATATACATATATATATGTGTGTGTGTGTGCGTGCGCGCACGTGCTTGTGTGTGTGTATGTGTGTGTGAGAGAGAGAGAGGGGGGATTAATAATAGGTAAATAATAATTTCATTTCGAAGTTACATTGACCTAATAACATTTGACAATCCATCTTGTATATGGGAACACTTTGGTTAAGCCAGTAAGTATACATATAAACTAAGCTTAGATTTGTACGACAGAAGGCCAGGTTGAGAAGAAATAGGGTAGACACATTGTGTCTCGCCATCCTACAAAGCACTTATTAATGCTTTGAAAACCAGCATTCGGAATCTTCACTTCTTCCTTGGACTTGAGCACCTATCTCATGTGACTGGGATATACCGTATTTGAGAGTATAACTCCCCCAATGGATCTAAACGTAAGCGTAACTTTAGTTGTCTAGTTCCACATTGGCCAGGCCTTGGTGATAAATTCAGTGAAATGCTGTTTAGAAACCATCAGCCAAAACTGTCAAAGTTTCGGCCGGATGGTTGGCTGGCTATAATGCATATCATGCGTACAGGCCACACCAATGGAGCTAGAGGGTTGAAAATTTCAACATTTACTCATTATGTCTAGAAAAAACTTCTTTTGATTTTTGAAAATCCCCACGCCCCCAAAATAGGTTTTTAGTGGAGGTTCAATTCACCATCTAAATAAGTCTGTGCCAGCTTGATTTTTGAAAGTTTGGGCTTTTTAGTGATCTAACAAAACGTGAGAGAAGTAACTTATTCATTGATTACCCCCAACACAGCATGCTTCTCCATTCTCACGTTTTTGATTTATTCTGTCGATTGGATATACAATTATCCATAATTTGATTTCATACTGTCGACATAAGAGAGCCGCATTATATTCGTGCCTAAAAATCAAAAACGTGAGAATGGAGAAGCCAACCAAGTGTAGGATAAAAGACTCCTGTCTATCATCTGATCTTCGTTAGTTCAGACGGTAGAACATCACCCCGTATAGGTGGCTTCGGGTTCGATCCCCGCACGAAGTTCGTTTCTTTATTCACATTTACGATTTAGGCCGCTCGTTTAGTAGTCGCTCACACAGACTCCGGGCAAATATAGACTCTCACTAATAAGTGTCATTATAATTATCATATTTATGTAAGTATATGTAGCTAGAGGGTTGTACATTTAAACATGTACTCCATATTATGTCTAGAAAAAAACGATCTTTTTTGTTTTTTGACCCCCCTCCCAAATAAGTTTTTAGACGGGGGGGGCAATTTGCAATGTAAGTTTATGCTAAATTGGTACATTAATTTGTGTCCGGTAGCATTAACGCTTTTTTTTTTTGATAATTTGGATTTTTTGGGTGATCACTGAACAACAAAGGGTAAGAGAAGTAACTTATTCATTGATTTTTAATTGATCACCCCCAACCCGGCATGCTGGTCACGTGACGGTTTTTATTGGGTGACTAACCTCCTGCTTGAAAAAGTGGGCTTTTATATGCCGTCAAATACGGTACTTAAGTATTGTAGCCACGATGCAAGCCGATTTCAGTAAGTTTTGTTGTACCCAGAATTCTATTTGTATTAAGTAATTCAGCGACCTTTCCAAAGGTGCATGGTTGGGAAGGGCCGGAATTTATGCTGTGTGGAGCAGCCTGCCATAACTGACATGTCATTATCCTTCTGTCCTACCAAACTACAACTTATTTCGGTTATTTCTTTTCAGTGTTGCCAATTTAGTAATAATAATTCTAAAGAGCAGAGGTCAAGGGGATAATTCATAGAGACTATGAAGAAATACCTACAATCTTCAATTTTGTATTTATTTGTATTATTGATTCAAACAACTCCAAATTCGACTCTGCACTACCCTGTGGGCTGACTAATATATCTGGCAAATGTCAGCTTCGTACCCAGGTACATTCACACACGCGCGGACGGATTTCTTCAATTGCAGTTAGATGTGAGTGTTTCGGGGCTCTTCCTTCACATGTATTTTGGACCCCTTTATTTACATATATGCCAATCTATAGCCTGACTGCTGTGAACATGTTTATTTATGTTTGCCTTGTCTGCCTTGTCTGACTATTGAGTTTATTTGTTTTGTGGCCAGGGATGGGCGGCTCTAGAAGCGCCACTTTTTCTGTCTTTGTTTATGCCAGCTTGCATATAAATGATTATTTGTACGAGAAGAAAAACGCTTCCACCTTAAATACAGAAAGAAATGTGAGATGTTTGAAGACTAGCAAATTCGTTTTTGGCGTGCGTCAAGGTTTCGTTTTTGCTTTCCTAGCAGAGGCGTGGAAATGGAGGTGGGCCCAAAAATCTTTCTAAATTATAGTCTTTCTACTGACATTATACAATAACAAGGATATATTTGTACATTGTGCATGAATTGTATGAGTAATAATTCAACCTTTGGGTTTGTTTTTCCCAATTAGATGATTTGTTTCCATCAAATCTCACTAAATGTTGGAGGGGCCCCTCAAGGAGCCAAGCCCCTTGAGCCCCCAAATATCTAGCCACGCCTCTGTTTCCCAGTTTCTGATCTCTTCTTGCTCCTCCCCATCCTTCTTGTTCTTGTTCTTGTTCTTGTTCTTGTTCTTGTTCTTGTTCTTCTTTTTCTCCTTCTTCTTCTTAAAACGAAAAACAGTTTTCGTTTTCATATTTTTTGAAAATTCTTGTCTAGTGGCTGAAATAGTTGCGTGTTTCTATCTGTGTATATGCCATTTGTACAATCTTAACCATTCATAGTAGAAACTTGAAATTCTGCACACACACTCCCCTCATGAGTAGGGAAAACAAACAAATGTATTAGTGTTTCTAACTTTTAAAATTTTAACATCAATAAGTTATTCTAACATGTTTTTACTAGTCTTACATTTTGTGGCATAAATAACTCCCTTTTTATTAATCCTTTGATGTGAGAAGTTACCGAAAAGTCTTGATTAGGGTGACCAAAAGTAAGGGAAAAATCAACATCATAACATAATGGCCCTCATTGGGCATCAATCAAGTGACATCCAAACTTCTCAATAATTAAGTATGAACAAAATGGATGAAAATGTCAGCATGAAAACGACACGTGAGAAATTTTTAAAAATCTGGCAAAAATCAGCATATTATTCAATTTTAATAAAACTATCGATACTTATTTATTAAAGGACGAATGTTCGAAAAAAATAATTTTCCATTCAAAGTTGCGGAGGATATAATTTTTTTTCATATGATTCCTACCCCACCTTTTATTAATTTGATGATTTATCTATTTTATATAATCATGCTTTCGTTGATTTTTACACATTTTACCTTAATATACTAATTATGTTTACCTTTTTTAGAATAACATCTAGGAACTGCTGGAACGGAACTCTTACTTTGAGATTAAAAAAACAGGGAAATTAAGTAAAATAAATGTTTTTCCGGCAAATCTTTAGTTTTTTTTCGATCAATTATAATTCAAGCTTTTGATTTGTGAAAAAAAAGTTTTTTCACTCAATATAATTATTTAAAAAGATTTTTCATCATTTTTATCGATTTATTCCGATACTTATATAACTTATATAAAAATATTATAACAAAGGTGAATACTTAAATATAGTGAAATGATGAAAAAATATTTACCTACTGTATTTTTAATATATTTTATTCTGTTTTTTGTTTATGTAAATTGATCGCTATTTCAAATTATAGGAGCTGCAGTCGACTGCATGCGTGTTTTTGCACAGCTGTGGTGCATTTTATTCTTGTTTATTTTTTCCACTCAAATATATGTGTACTTCATTGTCTATCATACATTTTTTAAAATCAGGTGTCGCTTACACACTTGAAATTCTTTTTTCATTTTTGTTCATTTTTGTTCATTTTGTTCATACCTCTCAATATTCTTGCTGTAAGGCGAGATCTTCATTTTTTTCCCGGTTCTTCGAGTCTATTTGTTTTCAAGTTACAATAATGGTGCCTACAGTCGTCACCTTCATATTACACGATATTTTTCAGTTCTCTGACGAAGTTCTGATATTTTTCGAGCTTTTCCCTATCTTTCAGTTTCACTTTAGGGTTTTCTGGAACACAGACCTCCACCATCTGACTGACCTTCTTGATTTTCTTTATGGTTACAAGATCTAGTCTCTTGGCCCTTAGAACAACTTCTGCTTTGTGTTTATATCATTTGCCGATCACCATAGCTGCGACGAGGCAGCTATAATAATCCCGAAAGAGGACATTGCAGACTGTTTTGAAAAGTGGAAGAGACACCAGGATAAGTATGTGGGGTCCCAAGGGGAGTATTTTGAATGATAGTAAGACGCCATTGCCTTAAGTAGATTTATTTTTCATTAATATTAAACGGCTGGAAACTTTCCGGACAGACTGCGTATTCGGAAGCTTCTTTTGTACTTTTATTCCTTCTTTCTCTTTGAGGTGTATTTTACATTTATATATAAATACATGTTTAGTGATACTAGTGTGTATATGTCTCTTTGATATTAGTGTGTATATGTCTCTTTGATATTAGTGTGTATATATCTCTTTGATATTGGTGTGTATATGTCTCTTTATATTTCATCCGATTTTTGTTTTTTTAAGCTGTAATGTTTCTCCCTCTATTTCCAAATCCTCGGGTCTCACCTATCACTCGTTAATTATCTTGCATTCGGAGTCAGATACTTATACATTTGGGCCATTCTTTCACGTTTCCCGGCTGAAGCCCCTTTTCTAAATTCCTTTGCCTTCGGCGATCAACGAAAAGCAACACAACAAAGTGTATATGGCAAGAAAACCCTTATTTCAAAAAGAAACTCCTTATCTAAAGAGTCCCTTCTTCGTGGCTTGTAAGTCATAAAGGAGAAAACTAAATCATTAGGCGGAAGTGTCGGTTGCCGATCGGTTAGCACCGCATAAAATAGACTAGACGAACCGAGTTCAAACTCCAACAGAGACTGACACAGGCGCTATCGCCATTGGGAAAGGCATGCATCCGTCTCCTCCCCCAGCTATGAGTAAAATGGTATATGTTGAAGTGAGTGACGACACTTAGGGTGATTGTCGCCCCCTACGTCTTTTTCACATATCGCAAACATCGAAGAGCTAGCAGCGACAGAGAAACTTGTGATATGTGTAGCCCGGGCAAGGACGACCGAAGCCGTAGCCAGCGTAAAGGCGCTACTTTACTTATAATATTAATCTTCTCTTATTCATATTTCTCGAGAAAGGGCATTGCTTATTTCAAGCGATTTTATTCATCAATAGATGTTGCAAAAACATAGATTTGTGCTAGATCCACCTTCAGCCAAAACAAAGTATTAACGATAAATATCTTGTATGAAATTTCATTGAAATTTTTAAAAAACTTTGTTAAAATCTGTGAAATGTTCTGAATCTACATTCAAACAATCTCTTCTCTTCACAGACCGTTGCAGTTTATATGGCATCTACCAAATACGGACTGTTCACGTCCTGTGGTCTTAC
>VCCN01006870.1:12867880-12881764 GCA_006491835.1 Architeuthis dux | reverse complement strand
GTCTTTTGGCAGCATGCCGTGCTGGGGTGATCAATTAAACAAATCGGAAATAAAGAATGATCATTAAATGTTACTTATCTCGTTTTTTGTAGGATCACTGAAAAGTCCGGATTTTCAAAAAACAAGCGTTAACCAGTCAAACACAAACTAGGTGACCAATTTAGAATAAACTTACATTGTAAATTGAACTCCCACTAAAAATAATTTCATGGAAAAACAAAAAAAAAAGACATGATAGGGGGTGAGTGTTTAAATTGTCAGCCCTGTTGCCCCATTGGTGCAGCTTGTACACATTAAAAGATATCAGCCAGCCAGCCAGCCAGCCAGATAGCCAAACGCACTTCAAAACTGAAGACATTTATTTTTTGGTGACAGTTTTGGTTGCGGGTTTCTAATAATCAGGGATGCCTACGTTTATGTCGTTGTGTTTATGCATGAGACCCTACCAAAACATCAGAGAATGGTCTAGCACAGGGGTAAGAAAACTACGACGCGCGGCCTTATTTCATCCGGCCCGCCGACTTCATTGAATATATGACGTTGCATACAACATATATTAGCTTTCCTTATTTATCTTTGGTTAGCAAACAATAAAATTCAGTATCGAGCAAAAGTCTCGAATGAATCAATCTTCTATAGCTAAAAATGCTTTAATACTACCTATTCTTGCTGTTTTATTAATATACACACAATTAAACAATATTTTGTCCATCATCTCCTTTGATTGATATTACATGGAGGTTTATGTAGGTATATATTTCTATAATGAAAAACAGAACATTACAATAATTTAAAGTATAAAATATAAAGGACCCCGGCAGAAAACGGTTGAGAGAGAGAGAGAAAGAGAGGGGGGGGCAATTAGTTGTTTATTAGGACCGTAAACTCCGATATATCCGTTTCTTTTAATTTTAATATTTTTTGCATGCTGACATATGGTTATTTACATATAAAATGTCACCAAACAATTGGATCGACCGTAACTCACCACTTTTCAATTCCTGGTGTTTTGTCAATATTATAGCCGAATTTCTGCAAAATCTGTCCAGATTTGCGAATTTTTTCCAATTGTAAACAGAAACAACGTTTGTGCTTATAAAACAAACAATCGGATCGCCCATAGCTCACCACCCTTTAGGTAGAATTTCTCCACAAGCCTACATACAAAATGTCATTGAAATATATTAAGGAATAATGAAGTTATCCAATTGAGAAACTGGAGACAACGACCACAGGCATTCGTAGCCAATGATAGTCAGCGGCGGCTTTTTTCCCATTGCCTTCTATGATCATTGTTTCATTTTGTATTAGTTTTGGCCCATCAAGTTTACTTGAGAAACCTGCGATGTATAGAGAAAATGATAGCTGTCCTGTGCATATTTTAACTCGATACACGTGTAATGAAAGTTACATCTAAATTCTCCTGAACGAAATATGTGTAAATATGATTACGTTTATGCCTACTGCTTACGGATAAACACATCTACGTAGTGATATGCACGTGAATAGCTACGCATCACATTTCCAGTCGAGTATATATCTTAGTATCCACGAAAATATATGTAAGTTCTTGGCTTAAGTTGATTACATGTCAGTTTGGAAAGTTTCGGCATATCGCGGTCGGCATTTATTCTAAACTTTTCCAACGGACTCAGAGCAAGGGGACACGTAATAATGCGACTGCGCATGATCGTTTCGACCGTATATTTAAAGTTCCGGTTTCTGTGTGGACACGTAACCTCATTCTTGATATACGCGTCCGGAGTGGCTTTTACATAATTATCCCATCATTAGATCTAGTTCATATCTTTCTCTGTCTCCTTGCCTTTTTCTCTCGATGTCGTAACCTGGTCGGCGGCGATCCTAATTGTATACTATTTCAAAATCTAATCTTGTGGCTAGGGAATTTAAAATGCGTTTATATCGGCCAGGAAATGTTGCATAAGTACATAAAAGCATCGAAGCAAAGGTGAAACAATTCTTCGAGACTCTAACCAGGGCCGGCGCGCCAAGCTTTCATGCTCCCTAGGCGAAACTTTTGCGCCCCGGTTGTATTTTTCTCACTTTGGAGTGCACCCATAGGATCTTTGCGATCTAGGCGACCTAGGCAACAAAGGAAGATTTCCATAAACATCAAAACCAAAGCCGTTTGTAAAGTGTGTCTGCAGAAAATAAAGAACAGGAGTTCTTAAATTCTATTTATCAATTTTATTAATGAGTTGGCCTAATGGTTAACAGGAATCGGCGGACCGCGTTCAAGCTCCAGCTGAGACACTTAGCGTTCACTTCGCACTAATGCCCTTTAGAAACGCATCAATCCATCTCTTCTCCCCACCCCAGCTATGGGTAAATATCAAGACGGATTAAACTCTTCAGTCTTGGTTGTCAACCAGTGTAGGACCCAAGGAAGATACTATTGCAGTAGGTGTTCTATTTGTTCACTAATGTAAATTGGCTGGATACTGTCTGGTCTGGTTAGTCACTCAACATAAACCGTCACGTGACCAATGTCGTTTGGCAGCATGCCGTGTTGGGGGTAATCAATTAAAACATTGGGAAAAGGGGTGATCAATGAATGTTACTTTTCTCTCGTTTTGTTAGGAAGTGAGCACTAAAAGATGTCCGAATTTTCAAAAAGAAAACAAGCGTGAACTAAAGCACCGATTTAGCATACACTTACATTGCAAATTGACCCCGCCCCCACTAAAAACCTATGTGGGTGGATTTAAAAAAAATTGCATTACAAGTTTTTTTTCTAGACATAATAAGGAGTAAATATTTAAATTTGCAGCCCTCTAGCTCCATTGGTGCGGCCTGTACGCGCGATACATAGATAGATAGCCAGCCAGTTAAAACTTAAGAAATCTTTGGTGACAGCATATAAAATACATTACAAGAAATTCTGAAGTTTTCATAGTCTTATACTATCATAATTAATCACACGTTTAACTACTTTAACTAAGAACTAATGAAAGTACGCGGTACGCTAAGTGAACCTACTGTAAATTAGCGAGCTTCATTTGCTGAAGGCACAGCACAACCTTTCATTAATAAATGAAAGATATTTTTTTATCGCCATTGCATACTGGTAATAAGTAGAACATATTTTTCATGTCTGAAACCCGGAGCTTCTTCTAGCCCAGCCTATTTTAACTTAACGACACTATTACGTCTAGTTTTCTTAAATTTGTTTAAATGATGCATTTTGTACCATTTAATAATATTTTTATTACAAGTTTGTCTTTTTCTTATAATTATTGCTGTTTTATCTGAGTCTGATTCTGAGATTCGATACACATTTCCAACCCTAGAACAAACAGCACGTAATCGAATATGAAGTAGTTTACGATGAGATTTGAACTTGAGTTGTGGAAACTTCTACCAAATACGGCTACATTCTAATGTTATGTAACAGCACATATACAGTAGTCTCTCCATATTCGAAGTTTTAATTTCGCGAATTTGATATTCACGATTCTTTCCATAAATTCAACGGTTTCCAAACGGGGGTCCGCAGATCCCTGGGGTTGGTGGGTGGGGGTCCACAAATGTATTACTGGGGGTCCGTGGACTTGTTGAGTAGGCAGACCTTTCAAGAGCAAGGGGTCCATGGGAAATTTCATTTAAATAAAACGGGTCATTGGCAATGGAACAATTGGCAACAATGGAATTAAATTAATTTTATCGTAATACTCTTTGGGTTTTTAATAAGAATAAATATTGCAAATTAGGTAAACTTTGGCCTGCTTAGGCTCCGTGGCCACCAGAGGGCCCTCCAAATGAAAATCTGTTTAGGGCCCCATAAATGCTTGGACCCGCCCTGCTGTCCAGTGAGTATTGAACTCACTACACTAGCGATTCGATATGCAAGACGAGATTACTAACCATTCTACTTCTACAGTTGGCGCCCACATTATAGATATTTACTTGGATTAACTTAGTCTCGAAAAGAGTTACAAGTGAAGGGCACCCAGTGGAAATAAGCCGAACATTCTGAGTTGAGAGAGCGTTAGACCGAAGAACTAAAGGTTCCCAGTTTCGACTTTTAATATTTTCAGTTATTGTTGACCTCTTCTTAATATATAAGAACATATCTTCCATTCGAACAACACATTCCTATGTCCACCCCAAAATTTGATCAATTGCTCCACCCTTCCACGCAATATCATTGAAATTCATTCGAAACTTTTGGAGATATTGTATGGAAAGACAGACAGACAGACATGAGTGGTTACATATACCTCTTCCAACTTCGTTGGCTATGGTAATTATTCAAAACCCAAATATCGCCAAAATCGCTGATAATTTCTTTTCCAAATTCTAATCAATTCTGCCATCGTCTGTTTTATATCTTGCTGCTTCCTTTACCGACTGCTTCAGAAGAAATTTTATCTTTGCTCTTCAGTGATTTGAAAGTTTACGATTCTCAACCAAAGTTAATAACGGATATTTCTGCACACGATTCCCCGTTCATCTCTCAATCGGCTGCCTTTCATTATTTTGAATCCATTTTTCACTTCCGAATCACAATACAAAAAACAAAACGAAACGAACTATAAGAACAATGTAAAAATAAATCTATTCCTTTAATGAACAAAAAATGCTAAGTACCGAAGATATGGAATAAACAGATATGATATATAATGTATCATTATACGTACAGTATGAATTATGTTTTTGCTACGAGATAAACATTTTGATGGCAGTGAAAACCAAGCAAGATAAAAAGAAATATTATGGTTATCAAACATATAGGCAACTAGACCGCTAGTGTGGAAACGATGGAAACGATGGCATACTGATGAGCCGAACTAGTTGTCTGAATTAGCATAAATTTGAATATCTAATATCAAAAAATGCATTAGGAATGTTTCTTTAGGAGAGGACTTGCCCGTGATGCATATTAGTAATTTCCAATGCGCAGGAGTAGTTATTGTTATTAGCTTAGATATTGGCAATACATCTGCTCTAATAATATACGATAGCTATGAGTAAAAGAAATACTGTTTTTATTCGTATGGTATTCATGGCTGTATTGAAATGGAAATAATTAGTGAGTGCTACAGCAATTATTTCATTTAATATTTTTACATACTTCTCTATCAATAACTAATGTTATAGACATTGTTTGCTATGTCTTATCTCTAAATATTTGTTCTTTAAATCGAGATAGATAGATACATACATATACACAGCATGTATCTACCTCTCTAATTACATATCTGAGAGAGAGAGAGAGAGAGAGAGAGAGAGAGAGAGAGAGAGAGAGAGATATGTTGAGTAAGAAAACAATGTATACTCTAAAACTGGGGTCTCAAACTCAAGGACACAAAAGTGCCATTACGTCCGGGGGGACGGGCACAGCGGGCCAACAGTGAGATGTGTGTGTGTGTGTGTGGGGGTGTGATTTCCACCAGTTATAATGCTAATCTGCAACACAGCTGATAGGCTCCTATTTATTTATTCATCAAAATGAATACGCATATGATAGTGGGATATGTGAATTAGTACAAAATGTGAATAAAAATAATATTAAAATAATATTTGTTTACTGAATTCAGACTTGTAAATAAGGTTAAATAGAGTTCTTCATTTGATCCCAACCAGTTTATGTTGAAGATGACTTCTGGCAACGTTTTGAAGTAACCAGATCTATTTATTTTCATTGTTGACAAAAACTGCTCACACATGTATGTGTGTCCAAACATGGCCAGAATTTGCAAAGATGAGGCAAACAATTTGGGAAATCTCTCTCACTTGGAAGGAACTGGTAGAAATTAGGAACACCAACATCTGCATATGTCTGCTTCAGTATGGTATCGTACTGAAGTTCCATCTGAAATTCCTCAGAAACAGTATCAACATCCACGGTCAGTGGAGTAGCAAACAGCATAAATTGCCTTTCTAATGATAAACAGTCTTGAAAACACCGGTCAGACTCTGTATGCAGTTTTACAATTATTTCTTTCAAGCACTTTCACGGCCATGCAGTCATTGGAGAGGGTTGAACACCCTCTCCAATGACTGCAAGGCCGTGAAGTGAGCTAAGTTCCTGCCTGCAAGTTGCTTTGCCCACAAGAAAAGTTTACACTTGAAAGACTTCACGCCGTCGTACATCATTGTTATAACTTGGACCTTCAAGTTTTGAACGTTAAGATCGGCGAGGAATGATGTTAAGATTGGATCACTTAACTCGGGAACATATTTTCCTTTTATTGCCAAGAACAATCCAATCTCTTCTCTCAAAGCAAATGAAAACTCTTCAAAATATTCCCCCACAGAAGCTGGGGGACTATTCACTATCCATGGTGGATAGAAAAGAAATGAACAGTTGGTGGTTGAGAGCTCTTGTCCGTATAACATTGGTTTTCACAGCCACATTCATAATGTTTTCCATCTGCAACCTTTTCCCACACAGTGCCTCTTGATGCAGAATGCAATGGATAGCAGAAATGGCCACACCAAGACTGTTCAGCTTTTCTTTAAGAAGGCCTACTAAACCCAACCTTTTAGAGTACAATGCAGGTGCACCTGTTGCCACTGACACGAGTTTTATCCAATTCAATCATGCACGCCCAATGCACTTTTCTAGTTCACTAAATATATCTCGCTCCCTCACTGCAATTAATGCGTTATACTGATCACTGTGTGTTGTTTCATAATGTCTCCTTGTGTTATATTATTTTCGTACGTGAATATTATGCAGACATATCAAGTATTGTACTTTATCCTTTACCTCTGTAATCCAATAATGCTTTAATGACATTGAAGTTTTTGTCAACTCCTCTGATAAAGACAGCGCGATAAGCAGTACCTGTAATTCCTGTATTTCCATCAAGTGCGATAGAAAACTTTTCAAAACCTTGAGCGGTGGTAGCCAATTGCTGGTATGAATTGCTTGCTAAATCAGTGATACGGCTGGCAACAATATTAGGTGAGTAGCTAATGCGTACAAACATGTTCCTTTTCTAGGGACAGAAGATTCATATTCATTTGTTTTGTTCAAGTTGAAAAAGAAGTTCCGTTGCTTCGAAACAGCTGTCTTAAGCCGCTCTACCTTTTCTTCCCTTATCTTTCCAGTTAATGCGTTATACTGATCACTGTGTGTTGTTTCATAATGTCTCCTTATGTTATATTCTTTTCGTACCGAAATATTATGCAGACATATCAAGTATTGTACTTTATCCTTTACCTCTGTTACAAAATACAAATATTTCCACTTTTCTTGAAAACCCCGGTTCTCCTCGGCAATTCTCCGTTTCTTCGAAATTTCTGTTTATTTAATAATCCGCTCTCAAAAATTTGCTATGATTTTCTATGTGTGTGTGTTAGTTGTCTGTCATCTCGGGTACACCCTCCACGCCAATATAAGTTGTCAAATCTATCCCTTCTCACGTTATCAAACAAAAAGATATTGCCTCATGTTCTGTTGTGTGAGTTAGTTGTCTATCATCTCAGCCACCCCTCCACCACAATAGGTCTTTGAAACAAGTCGCTGTAATCATATGTGTATGAACCAGCATTTCAGATTTCACTAACGTTCTTAATAAGAATGTTTTTTAAATGTATATAAAATTGGATACCTATTTCTACTTTTCAGCTTTTGATCTTGAAGTGAAAGCGACGGAAATATTAAAGTATATTCTACCCTTCCCTGGGGAGAAACATGGTCAGACCCTGGCTGATCTTAAAAATGATTGACTGTCTGTTTGTTTTAGGTTGGCAGGTTTAGCTTAATATTGCTGCTGAAAGAGTATGGAAGGGGCAAGGGACAAATTACCAAGTTTTAGGAAAATATTGGTCAGGAAAATGGTTCTGACGCGGGTCATAGAAAAGTAGTTTGCGTACCGCATGCGGCACGCGGGCCACGTGTTTGAGACATCTTCTCTAAAACTTAGGGATCATTATTCAGAAAATGTTATATGTAGATTTAATTAAATACTTCATGGGTGGAAAACTGTTCGGCTCATGCCTTAATGCATATTGAATCAACGAAGCTACTCTTCTGAAAACCTGCAATATGTGTTTTTGACGCCAAAAAAGAACAACATTACTAGTAACTTTTGGGGGGAAATTTTGGTTAATTTAATCTCTCAAGTGTTAACGAGGAAAATGGTAGTGTTATCGATTCTCGCATATGTATAATTTAATCATGCTTTTTTAGATGATCTGACATTTTTTTTTTATCTAAATATAATCTAAATGTCAGGGATTTCTATTTAGAAGATTTTTAATAAAATAAGTAATATTTTTATTTAATTTATAGTAAACATAAGTAATATTTAAAAAAAATTATATTAATAAAATAAGTAATATTTCTAATAGAATAAGTAATCTTTTAATAAAGTAAATGTTGACGATTAAAGTCACATTAATTTACTAATAATAGGTAATATATTTATTTCCTAGATTTTAGATATATATCTGTAGAATCTAGATGTTTCTAGGTGTTTTAAGATGTTTTTTTACACAATTTTAGATGTATTTGGCAACACTTCCCTTGCTAGATCTTCACACAAGAAAATATCTAGCGCATCTATAGTCTGACTTTCAGACTTGTTTCAGTCCCTAACAATAAGGATTCAAATCAAATTGGCTATTGTTCGTAAAATCTTACATGCAATACTTAATCACTTATATTATATCGACATTCTCCTGATTAGTCAATTGTTGTATATATTTGTGTTTTTGTTGTTTCTGGTCTAACAAAGTAACAAAGAACTTGTAGTTATTTGAACCGTAACTCAGTTAACAGTCACACAGACGACCTGCATATTTAATCATACTTCTGTTTACAATGGCTCCGACCTCTCCCTCCAGATCTAGGCTCTCTCACAATGAGCCTCTCTCACATAAGCAAGACTTGGAACATTGTGGTAGAAGGTTGTAAAATAAGTAACTAGTAGTAACAATATCCAACAGTTTGGTTAATACAATCGACTTTAACTTTGGGTTCAAACCAAGGTGCTCTTGAGATTAACATCGGTATCTGCATGCTTATCTTTGAACATACTTATGCACGAATATAGTGAGAACCAACGTTATTCTATGTATTTTTCAGACTGTTTTTGTATGTTATTTTTGACACAACGTTTCACCCGATCATTCGTTTGTCCTCCTCATAAATCGCATGCATTCAGTGCTTAGAATTCACTCGGTACTTTTCTCCTCGTTTCAACTCCAGAATTAGAACATAGCAACCCAATATACTCACGTTACTAGCGTCTAGTGTTAGTAGTACTAACGAGAGACAACCGAGATTGGAACCTGGTTACTATTGTAGGAAGTACCATGGATTCGGAATGATATAAATCAGGGGTCCCCAACCTAAGGCCCACAGACAACATAAGGCCCGACACAACATTTTATCTGGCCCCCCAGCAACTTGAAGTATTAGAAACCGGCAACCAAAGCTGTCAACATAGGTTAAAATAGATTTCTTCAGTTTTTTAGTGATTCTGGCTTGTTGGCTATGTATGTGTCACGTGTACAGGCCGCACTACTGGGGCTAGAGGGCTGACATTTAAACATTTACCACTTATTATGTCTAGGAAAAACATTTTTTTAAAGATCCCTACCTCCAAATTAGGTTTTTAGGGGAGGGTTAAATTTGCAATCTAAGTTTATGCTAAATTGGTCATTTAATTTGTGTCCGGTAGGGTTCGTACGTGTTTTTGAAAATTCAGTCTTTTTAGTGATCCAACTAAAGGCGAGAGAAGTATTTTATTAATTGACCACCCCCTTTCCCATTTCTTTAATTGACCACCCCCTTTCCCATTTTATTAATTGACCACCCCCTTTCCCATTTCTTTAATTGATCACCTTCAACACGACATGCTGCCAAAGGTAAATAGATTCAATTAAACATGAGTTTTATTCATTATATATCATTTCTCAGTGTAAGCACGGCATTGTTTCTTTTTCAGTTGTCACATTTCTCTTTTGTTCTGAATCAGATCAGGCTGATTACAAAAAGAGCCCAATAAAACTTAGTCTTTTATTTAAATTTTATTCATTCATTTATAAAACTGATTTTTCTTTGGTCCACGAAAATATGTAAAATATACGACGTGGCCCTCGTACTAAAAAGTTTAGAGATCGCTGGTATAGATGGCAATTGTTAAATGCTTTTGCGCTGACCCCTGCGACCCCTGGTCTATCGTTTTGACTTTATTCCAGAAAGAACAATGCCCACCCCCCCGCCCCGTTTTACATGCATGCTTTGTTATGACTGATTTAGATGCTTTATCTCGAATTATGATTTTCCCATCTTCCTCCAAAAAGATATTTATAAGGCAACTGTTGTTTTTTTCATCCTCTCTACCACAATTTCAAGGATATCAGGTATCCCCATGAAGAAAACTGTACCAAAGACTGCGTATATAACATTCCATGCAGTTGACAGCTAATACATCTTTAGTCTGATCTACGGGTTTGAATTGGAAAGGTAGTTTACAGCGTCTTTATTTTGTCAAAATGGTTATTTTTAAAGTTTTATGATTAAAATAACATAAAATTTGAAAGTAACTTAGCCCATACATATCTATGTTTTTAGATTTTGATCATATTAAGGGGAAGACTTAGTTTTTCTTTTAAACATTAAGTTGAATGCTCTTCATATTTCCTCATTTATATTGCATTTGATAGTCAGTGGATGATCTGAGCGCCACAGAACATCCCCAAACATATGAATGAAGAAAACAGTTTTCTTTCCGTAGTTGATGTTCTGAGATCCGATCAATTCGGTACAATTGTCAAAACCTTGCATAACATTTCTTTCATACGCTTTTGCGGCAATTCCCCCTTATACGCGGCTAAATTTCGGTAGGCTATAAAATGGCTACCATGATTGTAAATGGCTATACAATGACTTCCCCACAACTTATGTGCGCCAGTTTTAACACCGAGTGAGCAAGTGTGTGGAACTTTACAATTTACAATGAGGGTAGCCACTTCATAGCAATTTACAAACAGGGTAGCAATTTTATAGCCAACCAAAATTTGGCCGCGTATAAGTAGCGGTTTACCCTTTTCCCTAACCATCCAGCTGTGCCTGCACTTTATGTTGAGAGGAGTAATTAAGTGATCAAACCAATAACATTAATGATGAGGATAATATTAACAATAGCAGATTTTTCTTGATAAGGATAATGTTGATGGTAATGTTATCATTAGTGATGATGTGTACAGTGACTTTGGAGTTGAAAATGGCGTTTTATTACACACTTTGCTAAGCCAGCAGGAACATTAAAGTGGCATGTTTGTTTGTTCGGGCATATAATTGAGTTGGTTATTTATGATAGCGGGTCGTTTTTGTTGCCGATACGAAAGATCGATCATTAGTCAATCAGAATAAAGAGTGCCACCCGATATCCTGATCCCCACCCGCCAGGCTCCACCCTATTCTTCTGAAAGTTAACTGTTTTCTCCTTCTTTATTCTATGCCGGTCATGACAGTGGCGCCACCCGTCGATGTACGAGAACGTTTCTTCTCTTTGCATATATGTGAGAAAGAGAGCGAGAGAGAGAGAGAGAGAGATGCAGTGAACGAGTGGAAGAGAAAGAAAGAGTCGAAAGTAAAAGAGAGAAAACAGAAAAAGAAAGACAAGAAAACGGGAACAAAAAATAGGGAGGTAATTGGAAATGTATGAAAGAGAGAGAGAGAGAGGGGGAGAGAGAGATAGAGGGGGTGATGATGTAAAAATGAAAGAAAGAAGTGAGAGGAGATGAATAAAATATAGATTGCGTGAGAAGAAGAACGAATCTTTAAAAAAGAGAAATAATGAAAAAGTAGTGAAGAGAAAGAAAGAAAGAAAGATGTTATGAAGGAAAAAAGGATACAAGAGAGGAAAAAGAAAGAAAGACAGAGAGAAAAAACGAACAAAAGAAAGAAAGACACAAAGAGAGTATTGAAAGTAATGCAAGAGACAAAGTATGTAAAATACAAAACAAACATATACAAAAAAAGAGAAAACAAGCCTGGCTGCTGCAGGGTCAAACTCAACTCCTACTTCTATCCCAACGGAGATGATTACTCCAACTTTTATATTGTATATATAATAAATAAATTCGTAAATATATAAGACTTGTCAGTTTGGCTCAGTTGGTAAGTGAGCCGCCTAGCAAACACTAGGTCGTGATTTCAAAACACGGTATGGAAATGTCACTTTTATATCTGTTTGGTTTAATGTGACGGTATAGACACACAATGATGCGTTTACTCCCCAAAGTTTGGTGAGAATTGTTCTTGTCAGGGGGAGAAAATAAAGTCAACTCAAACTTGGACTGGAGTTTGACAAAATAATTTAGATTAAATGATAAGTCTGGTTAGTCGCTCAATAGAAACCGTCACGTGACCAACGTCTTTTAGCAGCATGTCGTGTTGAGGGTGATCAATTAAACAATTGAAAAAAGGGGTGATCAATGAATAAATTACTTCTCTCGCGTTTTGTTGGGAAGTGATCACTAAAAAGGTCTGAATTTAAAAAAGAAATACAAACGTGAATGCTACCGGACACACATTAAGGGGCCAATTTTGCGTACACTTACATTGTAAATTCAATCCCTCATTAAAAGAACTATTGGGGTGGGTGAATTTTCAAAAAACAAAATAAACGTTTTTCTAGATAAAACAATGCTTAAATCGCCAACCCTCTAGCTACATTGGTGCGACCTGGATGCGCGACACATAGATATGACTTCATTCACCTCACCCATAATTGGGGGGGGGAGCAGTTGGATTCATGCCTTTCCTAAGGGCATTAGTGCCAGTCTGAGTCAGAGTTTGAACTCGGCTCACCCAGTCCATTTACCGAGCTGCTAAATGCTCTGCCACCGACACTACCCATTACTAATCTAAGCTTTGGAAATATCGATAAAAATGTATTAAAATGAAAGAAAAAGGGAGCGGGGGAGGTGTGATAAGACAGCATATGAACATTAAGATGAAGGGGAGGACGAGTAAATTAAAATGAAAAACATATCGAATTAAAAAAGTTTTAAAAAACAAAGTAACGGCATGATGAAATTAAAATAATGAAAAAGAATATTTCTAAAAAAACATTATGATCAGTGAAAAAAAATGTTCTTTTTAAAAAAGAAAGAAGACATAACAATGCCATTTCAAGTTTTAATTAATGTAAAATAGTCGGCCATTTTGTTTCAATGGCTCATTTTTAAAAAAAGGATAAAAGGAAAAAAGAACAGTTTAGGCGGGAAATGATTGTTTAGAATCTGGGAAAATACAAATAAAAAAAACGAACAAAATGAAAACTAGAAAGAAAAAACTAAAATAAAACAAATGCTATATTCAAATATGTTTGTAAAAGAAGATGGATTGGAAGAAATACAAACAAACAGTTGAAATGACTAAATAATTTATAAGTTTTAATATCGTAACATTCTCCTGTTTTCTTTGCCGGTCGAAAATGAAACTAATTCGCGATGTTGTTAGCTTTTGAAAGTGTTATTTCCCCGTCTTGCGTTGCAATTTGTCATTTTTGCTAGAAGTTTTTAACAGGGTTTGATCTGCGTGGCGCCAGTTGCTTGAAACATTGCCAGACTTCTGATTTAGAGAAGGCGACTATCGTTCTGATCTAAAATCAAATTTCTCCTTGGTTTCTTACTCTCTCTTTACTTGGCTACGGCAAAATCCAAGTCGAGGACACTTAAGGTAGATGTTGTCAGAGGCTGGAGTTGACTTTGGTTTTCTACCGTAACAATCCTCCCCTAATTTAGGGGAGTAAACTCTTCACTGTTTTTTCTGTCCCGTCACATTTAACCACATCGATATATAAAATCAACAACTCCCAACCGTGATTTGAAATCACGAATAAGTGATCGGTAAGCAGCTCTCTTACCAACTGAGCCAAACTGACAAGTCTT
>VCCN01006870.1:12816498-12827299 GCA_006491835.1 Architeuthis dux | reverse complement strand
GGGGGGGGGGTACGGTAGGCCATGCTGGCCACCGGCCTAAATCTTTTGCGACCTATAACTCTAGTAGCTCGAATGGTAAAACAGCTGTCGTACACAGACGGGTTTCCCGAGGTAAAAGGGATGCAAGCTCGAATCTCGCGTGGAACGTATTCTTTAATTTCAGATCTGCACCAGTAGTTACAACGATAAGCAAATGCAATTAAGATGAAAGAAATACTAGTCAAACATTAATGATGTTTATATAAGTTTTATTTCAGAAAAACCTTCTGCCTGGTAAAGACTAAGATGTGTTTGAACCTTATTGCGTGTAAGACTTCAAAGAGAATTTGTATTACTTATCAGTTTACTTTAATTACTACCAAATACATTAGGAACCTCTCGGAAGCACACGTCTACTTCCGCGCGGATGCACGTGCCTGCATTCTTGATAACCTAACACCCTTGTTACTAACTGCTCAAGCATCCTGAAGTATTTAAGATTCGGACTGAGAAATGAAAAGAAAGAAAAGAAAAAAGGATCCTTACTTTACGAGAATCGTCAAACAATCAGAAACCGTCAACCAAAACTGTCAACATAGGTTTCTTCGGGTTTTAAGCGAGTCTGTCTGGCTGGCTATCTATGTATGTGTCATACGTGCAAGCCTCACCAATGTTAGGGAGCTGAAAAATTTGATCATTTAGTCCTTATTATGTCTAAAAAGCTTTTTTAAAGACCCTCCCAAATAAGTTTTGGTAATATTCCACTTTAGAGACATCACCGAAATGCGCATTTCTAAGGGTCGAATTCTTTTTGTGTGCTCTATTAGAATTAAAACGATAGAATCTCAGCCGGATCAAAAAGTAGTTTAATTTATATAAATTATTTAATTTATTACCATTTACCACTACTGTACTAATGTAATAGCGGGTCGCCGCGAATGCTGATCGATGGTTGTGACGCTCGTTGTAAGCATCATTAACTGTTTATTTTTTAAAATCTTTTTTATTTAATGATTTTTTTTAAAGGGATAGGGTTATTAGGTTTTAATATTAGGGTTGGTAGGTTAGGATTAGTAGGTAGGTTTTGGGTTAGTGTTATATTGTTTATTTTTTATTTTAAAATATATTTAACAAATGTTACATAATACTAATATGAGAACTTGAATCAAAATTTAGCCACGTATCTAATGATGCTTACAACGAGCGTTACGAGCAGCGTTAGCGTGAAGCCGCCATTGCGTCGATCTGCCATTGTTAGTAGTAATAATTGATATAAATTAAACTACTTGTTTGTAGCCGGAGCCGGCTGGGATTCTATCGCTTAATGGCGAATAGAGCACCCCCCCCCCCCGAAATTAGACCCTTACAAATCCGCATTGCAGTGGCGTCTCTAAAGTGCAAAATTCCCTAGGTTTTAGTGGGAGGTTCAATATGCAATGTACATTTATGCTACATTTGTTCCTTAGTTTGTGTTCGGCAGCATTCACGCTTGTTTTTTGAAAATTCGGACATTTTTAGTGATCACTGTCCAACAAAAAGCAAGAGAAGTAACTTATCCATTGATCACCAGTTTTTCCGCTTTTTTAATTGTTCATCCCCACACGGAAACGCTGGCAAAAGACGTTGGTCACGTGACGGCTTCTATTGCGTGATTAAGCAAACCTGTTTCACTGATGTTTGCGAACGTCTCCTCAAATTACACACCATACATAAACATCCTTTCTCCCTTAATAAGATTCTCACTTAATGGAATCATTATAACCAGTTTCTTTTTTTCTTTTTCTTTTAGCGCGATGATCCCATCTTATTTATTGTTTCTTTCTTGTAATTTTAGACGTCGCTGCTGATTGTTCTTCAACCTAAGTTTATTGTTTAAAAGTTTACGTCAATCTCTCCCGAGTGTCAAATAATCAATTAATTTGCTTTCGTATTAACGTTCTCATTAGAAATACGATTCATTCTTAAGATTATTATGAGTAATAAAGCCAAGGAACATCTTGAAATATTGCTTCCATTTTCTCCTTGCATATTACATTTGAATATTTTTCATAATCAATTATCTGTTAATCCTTTCTCCGTTCTCCTTATCCCATTTTGTCAGTTGAAGCTTTTTTCTTTGAACATTTAAACATTTCTAGTTTGAGATTCATCGTTTTCTTTTTCAAATATTAGAAACCGTCAACCAAACTGTCAACATAGGTTTCTTTCAGTTTTCAAAGTTGGTCTGCCTGGCTATGTATGTATGTATGTAGCACGCATACAGGCCGCCCCAATGGAGCTAGAGGGCTGAAGATTTCAACCTTCTTTCTTTGTAAATCCCCCCACCCCTAATTGCAATGTAAGTTTAAGCTAAATTGATCCCTTAATTTGTGTCCGTTTGTTTTTTGAAAATTCACACTTTGTTAGAGTTCACTGCCCAACAAAATGCGAGAGAAGTGACTTATTCATTGATCACCACATTTTCCAGTTTTTTAATTGATCACCCCCAATACGGCATGCTGCCAAAATACGTTGGTCACGTGACGGTTTCTATTGAGTGGCTAACCAGACCTGTCTTACTACAATTCAACAAATGTCCATCCGTCTGTGATCGCAATACTCGGCGAGAGCTATGCTGGCTGGTTTGCTGGTTGGCTACCTGTGTATGTGTCGCAGGTACTTTAGCTTTTATGTGGGTTTTGCTGGTTGGCTACCTGTGTATGTATCGCAGGTACTTTAGTTTGTATGTGGCTCTTGCTGGTTGGTTACCTGTGTATGTGTCGCAGGTACTTTAGTTTGTATGTGGGTCTTGCTGGTTGGTTACCTGTGTATGTGTCGCAGGTACTTTAGTTTGTATGTTGGTCTTGCTGGCTGGCTATCTATTCATGTGTCGCGCGTACAGACCGCTCCAATGGAGCGAGCGGGCTAAACATTTAAACATTTACTCCATATTATGTCTAGAAAAAACGTTTTGTTCCTCCCCAAAATTGGTCCCTTTGTTTGTGCCCGGCTGCGTTCACGCTTCTTTATTTAAATTTCGGACATTTTAGCTATCATACAGAAGACAAAAAAAGTAATTTATTCATATATCACCTCTTTTTCCATTTTTTAAATTTTTGAATAGGAGTGAAAAGTAATTTCTAAACGACTCCTAAAAACAATCGGAAGTTTAAATTAATTGTCCGTTTTATATATCGGCATATTTAGATCACTTACAATTTTAAAAAAAAATGACTTTGCAAAATCCAGTAACAAAGGATCTTTTAAAGATTTAATTAAAATGCCGAAAATATTTAAAGCAGCTAGAAAAGAAAATACATTTATCTTGCACATGTTGAAACTAGTTACGAATTGGAGGATCTGAAACATTCATTACGAAAGGTACATGACTTGAATTAACACGATCGACCAACACGTTCATTATTTTATAAATTAGTAATCGAAATTCAAATTATTTTATAAAATATAAAAAAACAAGAAGCGAATGAACTCAGACGAAGAAAAGTAGAAAATAGAAAACACCGATAAAGGAAAAAGCACATGATACAAAACAAAAAGCACATGATACAAAGGATATTTGAAATTTGTTCTGATGGATTCGGATCGAACATGTTCTGATTGTGCATGGTTCCTGCAAAGGAAACAGTACAAAGAATGGACGCTTATTAGCCTGAATGACCGGACATTGTATGGAAATGGCGCCGACATCACGTTTCAGCAATAAAGAAACCTGGAATGACCCGTGCTATCATTTTGCTCAGCTCGTCCCGTCCTGGTGCTTTCCTTTTCCTCGTCCCGTCCTGATGCTTTCCACCACCGACGGACTCACGTAACGCAGTGCAGCCGTCTGAAAATGGTAGATTACGCTGTCGGCTTTTTTTGCTCAGTCTATTCTTTTTCTCTTATTTTCACTACGTGACAACAGTCGCATGAGTTGAGCTTTTTCTGTTCTTTTTTTCCTGCAGACTGAATCGAAAGTGTCGGGAAAATAAACTGAACTTGAAATTTGATGATATTTTTCCTTTTTTCTCTTAGAAAACACGTTGGGATATTCTGTTTCTTTTTTTGTTTCCATACATTTTGTGCCTGCTTTTACATTCATCAATATTACTGCCTTTTCTTCTCTTCACCCTCAATCACGCCCTCTCTCTCTCTCTCTCTCACTCTCTCCACTCCTCCCTCCCTTTCTGGTTGTGTAACAAAACAATGCGAAACGAAAAGACCGCTGTTATACATGGACTGCATTTTAATAGAAGCTCTTCTTGAAGAGAAATCTCACGGAATATTGAACGTGTCATGAACTTAATGATTGCATGTGATACTTAGCTATTCTATAGCCAAATAATAACGTTTTTTGTTTAAAGTTTAATAAGGTATCTTTATCCATTTATTAACTTCTATGTTCAGGTTCAGATCAAAGTTATACAATCAGAAATTCAGTTCATTTTCAAGCTTTTCAATTATATTTTCTAGCTTATATGCATTAGATTGTTCGGAAAATAATGGCCGATTTTAGATACCAATTTTCAGTCCTACAAAATTACTATAGCATATGCCAATATATATATATATATAGAGAGAGAGAGAGAGAGAGAAAGAGAGTTAACTGTAACCGGTGTAGGACCCTTTAAACCGAAGATGAAAAAAGAAGAGTTGCGTATAATACTTTTGCAGGAATATAAACTTGGTCTCAATGCATCTCAAACAGCTTCCAATATTAACCTAGTATAGGGTGAAGTGACCACCTCCGATCGTACAGTGCGGTATTGGTTTCAAAAGTTTCGTTGTGGAGATTTGCGTCTCGAAGATCAAGAGGGCAGTGGACGTCCATCTGTAATTGAAAATGAATAACTAAAGATGTTGTTCGAACAAAACCCACGCCAAACTGTCAGAGATGTCACAAATACTTGGTGCTGGCATTGCAACAATATCGGACCATTTATGGCAAATTGGTAAAGTGAAGAAGCTCGATGAGTGGGTTTCACATGAACTCAAGTCAAGGCAGAGACATCGTCGATTTGAAGTGTGTTCTATGCTGCACCTGCCTAACAAAAACAATCCATTTCTTGATCGAATCGTGATGAGAAGTGGATCCTATATCTAAGCGATCTCCGCAATTGCTTAACAGTGATGAGGCACATACGCATTTCTCAAAACCGAGATTCCGCCAACGGAAGATTATGGTGAGAGTATGGTCGTCTGCAATCGGTGTTATCCATTACAGCTGGTAAAAGCATCAATGCAGAGGTTTATTGTCAACAATTGAATGAAATGCGACCAACATTAGTCAATCGACGGGGTCCAATCTTGTTCCACGACAATGCTCGGCCACACGCTGCACAGATGACACCTCAGAAGTTCACAGACTTGGTCTATGGAACTTTGCCTCACCCACCATACTCTTCAGATCAATGTATGAATTAACATTGATAAAACGATATTTGCTCATAAGTATTTGAACAAGCACACACTCTGTTTGTATTTCCTGAGATTGAAGAGGGCATTATGAATTTTGAGCAGGGGGGGGGGATCAAAATTAACTTACTAGTTTGGCAACTATTCCATATAGCAATGTGAGTTCACTGAGTTTTATTCTCATTGATCAATTCTGGACAAGATTTTAGAAGGATAGAAACAAAAGAAAATGCTTTTTTTCATTTGGTTATTCGTGCGTAATGTTCCTGTTATTAACTCGAAGCAACATGTATGTCTATCCAATACTTATGACAGGTACTGTATAATATGTGTATAAGCACATACACTGGCTTCTTGGTAAAATCCGCTGCTGTTATTTAGTAGGTGGATATACTTACATATGCATCAGCTCTCTCTCTCTCTGTCTCTCTGTCTCTCTGTCTCTCTGTCTCTCTGTCTCTCTCTCTCTCTCTCACACACACACACACAGACACACGCGCAGTCACACACTGGACACTACCATTTCTGTCACTTAATCACGTCTATGATATAGTTTATCTTGGTCTGTTCTCGGATCCATGTTAACCACTTTCAATATATTTTATTCCTAGCCTTTCTCTTTTGATATGCTCAGTGATGTCAGAAATCACAGAGCTTCACATTACTACTTAAGAAATAATATAAAGATATTCACTTGTACACATGACTGAGTTATAAACATACCGCGACTTAATACATTCCTATACACACAGGGAAACATCATGTATAGGAGGTCTGTCCATAAAGAAACCGAACTTTTATAACAGCGCGCCAATGAGACGTATTAGCTTGCTCTGACTGAAATGTTATGTAGCAGTGGCCTAGACTTTTTGTTCTAGCCAGTCATCAAGCCAGTTTTTGTTCTACACATGCGAAAGTGAACGTGTGTCTAGTACGTTTGGCGTTTTTCCCAAGCTGAACAATGAAGGTTTTACAAGAGTGATATGTTTGTGTGAAATTCTGTTTCAAATTTGAAAAATGTGTTCTAATGTTGCAGCAGGCCTATGGGGAGGATTGTCAGAGCTGTACGCAATGTCACGAGTGGTACCAGCATTTCAAATCGGAAAGAACATCCACCAAAGACGATACTAAATCGCCAGCGAGCCAGGCCAACTCAAAAACTGAAGAAACCTATGTTGACAGTTTTGGTGACAATTTCTATGGACAATTTCTAACTAGCTAAACCCGTGAGAATTCGAAGGGTGTTGACAGCTTTGACAAGATTATCTATTATATTTGTATCTTCTCATTCTCTTTCTTTATTCTTTCCAATCTTTGTTACCCGTCCATGTTTTGGCAATCATTACCTTTCCTGTTTCCATATGGCCGCCGCTTCAGCTGCTGACGACTCGGGTGATTCCGCTGATAGCGGAATAGCCCTAGTCGTCGGCTGCTGCTGATGGCGGCGAATTTAAAAAGCTAAAACACTAACCCTAACTACCCTAAACCCTAAAATAGCAACCCCAACCCCATCTCTAACCCCAACACTAACCCCAACCCTAACTCTAACCCTAACCCCAACTAATCCTTACGCAAAAAACATTACCCCTGACTTATCCTTTGTTCATTTCTATTTATCAAGCTTTAGCTTGAATAGAAATAACTAAAAAAAGAACCCCATGAAATTGCCCGATATGAGGAGACCACTTAAAAAATGAAGAAAAAACACACACTGAAAATACCGTTCTGAGGGATCTTCTCGACTCATTCTTTGACTTTAAATTCGCCATCAGCAGCAACGGATGTCGATTCCGCTATCAGAACAGCTGAAGCGGCGGCCATATGGAAACCGGAAAGGTAATGATAGCCGATGTTCCTGAATATTAAACTCAACTATAGATACATTTAAGTGAAGATACGATTCTATTTCTACTAAGTTACGTTACCATACGTCACTAATGACGTAAGCATGACAGAGTACAAAAATACATTGCTAATTATTCTATGTGTGGATAACTCAAAACATTTTAATGGGCAATGCTTATACTTTTGGTCGGTTGAACAAGGGAAAAAAGTGATAAGAAATTTAACAAAAAAAGTTGAAGAATCTCCGACGATTTCTGTTGGCTCGGGCAGTTATCTATTTCGACGCTGTCGTCAGATTAGTGGTGTTCGATTTCCTCGCGGTAATGGTTAATGATTTCCCATGAGAGAGGTAGGCATATTGCCCCCCCCCCCACACACCCTCCAGCAGACGCTTTAGACATATCAAATCAATCTGAGACAATCTTTGCTTATATTCTATGCAGTGTAAATGAAGTGTCTTGGTGATTGCATCATTCCTACAAGTTGGACATTTTTTGGAAGAACTACAATGAATGAAATTGAATGGTTCAGGTACTTCTGTTGCATTTAAGTGATAAAAGGAAGTAACTAAAGAACTAATGACAGAGCTTTGCCAAATGTGGTCAGTGCCCCAAGGAATCGATTCCCTTGACTTTTATATCTTAAGACCTTATCAGAGAAGAAATTACAAGGAAGTCTGATAGCGTCGGCATAGGTACAATTTCGGATTACAGTGAGCTACACGTCTGAAGTTGAAGATTCTATTCTATGATTCAAGAAGGGCTTAACAGAAGAGGCCCGAAAGCCGCCTACGATGGTTAGTTTGAAGTAAATAAACACATGTTAGAAACCATCAACCCAAACTGTCAACATAGGTTTCTTCAGTTTTTAAGTGATTCTGGCTGACTGACTGGCTATCTATCTATCTATCTATCTATCTATCTATCTATCTATCTATCTATCTATCTATGTGTCGCGCGTACAGGCTGTACCGATGTTGCTATAGAGGGCTGAACATTTATTGCTTATTATGTCTAGAGAAAGTTTTTTTTTTTGTTATTTGAAAACATCCCCCTAAAATAGGTTTTTAATGGGGGTTCAGTCTATAATGTAATTTTATGCTAAACCGGTACCATAGTTTGTGCCCGGCATCGTTCACGCTTGTTTTCTTGAAAAATCGGACTTTTTTAGCGATCACCGTCCAACAATACGCGAGAGAAGTAATTTATTCATTGATCACCCCTTTTCCCAATTTGTTTGGTATTGAGTGCTTAACCAGACCTGTTTAGACATTATTTTAAAAGTTCTAAGAGGTCTAAGCGAATGATAAAAATTGTTTTTCTTTTGCTCAGCCAGAAGGAATTTGCATATGTACTGGTTTACCTGCTAACCGAAAGTAGCTCTAATAAAAGCCTCTCGTAAGCCGAAATGGAGGAAGGCGAAGAAGCAATTGACATTAACTTATATGGAAAGATTTTTGAGCGTTCCTAGATACGAAACTGGAGGTGATCGTATGTTATACTGAGTCGTCAAAAAGAATGGTGGAAGGTACATGACACTGGGTGGTGGGAAAGAGATGAAGAGAGGGTTCGCTGGCTCTATAACCGATTGCTGCAAAACAAAGCCGAACACTATTTTTGCTTTACGCATTTATTTCGTAAAAGCGAAAAACTGGCGTAAATCTAACTTTCGAAACACGGAGGATCCGGTATTGATATTGCAGGGACTTAGTAGTAAAATGTCACCGTTTGGTGTGTTTCTCAAATATCCACTTCAAAATAGATTTTCAGATGTTTACATCTTTCTGACTTTTAAATAAGAGTAGCAGTTAATTTGGATTTAAATAATAATTATATATATATATATAGTGTGTATGTGTGTGTGTGTGTGTATATATAAATAAATAAGCTGCATAATCACTTTAAAAAAATCATCAGGCAGATCAAGAAAATGTCCTTGTAAGCTGATGCTCTTTCCTTAATTTATATACTTATCTAAATTATTTTCAACACTGTCTGCACTATTTTTAACGTGGCTAGGCAACTTATTTCAAAAAGATAATCCTCTATTAGAAAACATAGTCTAATTGTTTAGTAGATTTAGTTTTTGAAATTTGTCTGGCCAATAGATTTACATTTCGAGGAGAAATATTAAAACATGGTGTGCCATATTTAGAAATCCCATTAATTATTTTGAATGTATCAATTAAATCCCTCTTCATTCTCATCTCTTGCAATGTTGTTAAACCCAAGGACTCTTGATGAAAGTAAAATTCCTCTCCATCTAACAGACGGAAATTATAGGTTGTACCTCTATAATCCGGCTGTTTTTAGTCCAGTAACTTCCATGGTCCGGCACGTTTTGAATAAGCCGCCAATAGTTTTGGTCGGTTTATAGTTCTTCAAATTTGGTTTCAAACTACGGTTTAAAGCGTAATTAAACTGAATGTATAAGAACATAAAAGCAGTTTGAAACCGAATCGAATAACTCTTAATTCAACAACTCACGATGTATATTTTAGCATAACATTAGACATGGTATTTTAATTTTTTCTGTATCTTATAAATATTTTTAACACAACCTATTGAAAAACATAATTTCCATTTATTATAATTTATTTATATTATATAAAATGTATTAAGAATATATTGTTCCATTTTCTGAACTATAAGAAAAATCGTTAAAAATCGATAATGCTAACATTTATTACTTAATAGTCAGAAACAAATAACTTCTGTGTTCAGGTATTTCCTTTGGTTCGGCACTGGCGACATCCCAAGGTTGCCGGATTAAAAAGTTACAACTGTATCTGATAGAATTGATCTTTTAAGTATGAAGTGCATGCGTATTTTGCGGAGAGATCCTTTATATATGGAATGTTCTCCACATTGAAACCATTAATGTCACATTCCAAAGGTGCACGTTTTGGAAAGAACTGCCATAATTGTCATATGAAATAATTTTCCGTCCGTCGTACGAAACTACGGCTTCGAAGTATTCCAGTTACTTCTGTTCAGTGTTGGCAATTTAGATATTTTTTTATTCAAATGTAGATAATTCTAAAGAGCGGAAATCAAGGGTGATAATTCATAGAAATTATGAAGCAAGATCTATAATCTTTAATTTCTTATTCATTTTTATTAGATTTCTCAAGTACTGCTGATCAAAACAACTTTAAACTCGACACTGCACTGCTTTCTGTGCTGACTAATATATCTGGCGAATGTCAACATTGTATAATGGGCAGTTGTGGTGTATACACACAGAACTGTCTTCAATTGTAGTTAGATATATAAAAAAACGATTAAACCTTGGAAACAATATAAGTTTTGTTTTCGTGAATTAGAACCAAATTCCCCAACGAGGACGAAACGAATAATTACGGAAACGAATAAAAAACTCAGGTAATTAAAACGAGGATACTGATAAAATGGATTGTATTGGCATATTAATTGACACATTCAGGCGTCAAATTAATGTATTTTTGCTCTCACATGTTTGGTTTTAATTTGGAGAATCCATTAAAATTTAATTAAAATATTGAAAATTGTCAATCATGAGAAACCCCCTGAATACTACTACTACTACTACTACTACTACTACT